>JANZXR010097985.1:0-10074 GCA_027575705.1 Erythroxylum echinodendron
GTTCAATGCATACTCAATGACTTTCCCAGGTATGTGTCCTTAATCATAAGTCTTGATCATTTAAACCATTATAACTTGTATATGTATAGTTTTCAATTAGGTTTACACCTCAAGAAATTTGATTATTCTAAAATCATCAATTATACATTCATCATTCATATATTCTCCAATCCTTTGTCTAGCATTATATAACCACATAATATCAAAATTCTCATTCTTTCATACTTAGCACACCTTGCTAATATCCTTTGGATCATATTTACAATCATAAGAACACTTTCATTCCTATAACTCCCATAAATTTCTAGATTTTGATTCATTGATATCAGCAATCCATTTTTATATTATAACCTCAATTATCAACCTAAACATATCTAACACTTTAATCAACTATTCAAGTACAAACTATATTCATTTCAAGCCTTAATCAAGTCCAAATACACCAATTTAGAGTGATTTTTTCCTCAAATGGTTCAACATATGCTCAAAATAGAAATTATCAATCCAAAACTAGGTTCACAATCTTGGGGGACCTTGACATGATCATGAAAGAAGGCAAGTAAATAGGCCACCATCGTGCACAGTCTTTCTTCCTCTATTCTCCACGAATTTCACATACTTAGAGACATTATTACTACTTGAATTTTTCCAAGATTCATGTGCTATAAATCTACTTCATTTCATGCTAGTCTGGCTTCCATATTATTTACAGTAAATCCTACAAAAATCACTTTATACCATTATAAATGCAGTCCTAATTTTTCCAGATTTGAAAACACTTCATTAACCTATCTTTAGCGTTAATTCATCATCAACTGTACTTCAAATCCCAACTCAAATCATCCATATAACAAGTCATAAACTATTACTGATCGTTTATACAAAAATAGAACATCAACCTCTCTATTTCTTCAATAAAATTCCAGCACAATTCACACATCGTTAACACCTTCAATTTATCTCTAAACTATCGTCATAAATGTTTCATTAAATCAAGCCATAAAGAGCAGGATCTTACTTACTTGTTTAACTCCAAAGCTCTTCAAATCACCAAGAAACCTTAACTTCTAAGCTTAACAATCATCACCTTTTCAAGGAGAAATAGGTTGGGTTCTTCAACAACTAAATGAAGACAACTAAATCTTGGAGTGACTAAGTGAAGGATGATAGCAAACTCAGCATTTTGTGGATTAGGTGGTAAGTGTAGTAAATGAAGAAGAAAGAAAATGAAGATGAGAGTTTGTAGATATAAAAAGAACGACAATGAAAGTTGATGTTTCAATGTACATATCGTGAGTAGTAAGTGGCAGGTATTATGACACTTGTCACTTGCCACTTGTCATCTTCCTGTGGTTCCCATTTGTCTTTTAATAACTAGTCCATTTGTCTTTCGATCTCCAAGCCATTTGTCACCCAATTTTCCATGCCAAATGTCAATTAACCCTAATGCCATATATTACTTATTTCTATTAGCATGTGTCACTTATTTTTATTTCCATTTGTCAATTTTCTTGCCATTTGGCATTTTTACTAGTCCAAAAATACACATAAATTCATAATTCTCCCAATTTTAACAAATAAATTCCAAATTAATAATTAAAACCATCAAATCTAAAATTTCAAGACATAATAATTGACAACTCACATTATAAACATTTTAAATTTTTTATACCCTGGAATATGTTAATTGAGTGCATAAACAATCTTTGTAACGTGTACAAAAATAAAAAATTCATGTGTGTATGCAAAAAATATGCATATGAATGCAATGCACCTCTTAATTTCTCATGTATAATGATCTAAGGTCCTATGTCCTAACCCTTAGGAATGGAAACGAATTATTACAATTCTCTCGCCCTTAAGAAATTTCATCCTCAAAATTCTTACTTGATTAATCAAATAGGCAGGGGTATTGTTTCTTTATGTTCTCCTTCATTTCCTATGTAGCTTTTTCACTCGAATGATTCCTCCAAATAACTTTAACCAATGGGATCACTCGATTTCTCAACTGTTTAATCTGGTAATCCGCTATTTTGACCGGTTCCTTAATATAACTCAAATTACTTGCAGCTTTAACTTACTGTGTTGGTAACATGTTTGTCAAATTAGACCGATATCTTCAGAGCTTGTTAACTTGAAACACATTGTAAATTTGAGACATCTCAATCGGTAAGGCTAACTTATAAACCAATGGTCCAACTCTCTCTGTAATCTCATATGGACCAATGTATCTAAGGCTTAGCTTACCCTTTTTACCGAACCTCAGCACTCCTTACTAAGGAGATACTCTTAGAAACACCTTATCCCTTACTTAGCACTCCATATCTCTATAGTACAGATCCGTATAACTCTTTTATCTATCTTGAGCCACTTTTGTTCTACTACAGATCAATTTAACCTTATCAATAGTATCTTGAATCAGTTATGGGCTTTGAACAATCCGTAGCCCTTCTTCATCCTAATATAAAGGCGAGTGACACTTTCTACCACATAACTCCTCATATGGTGCCATACCGATACTACTGTGATAATGATTATTATAAGCAAAGTTAATCAGAGCTACATATTGATCTCAAGCTCCTTAAAACTCCAAAACACAAGCTCTGAGCATGCCCTTAATAGTCTTAATAGTTCTTTCACTCTGTCCGTCTATCTGAGGATGAAATGTTGTACTGAAGTTTAACTTTGTACCTTAAACTATCTATAAACTATCCCAAAATCTCGAAGTAAATATAGGATCCCGATCTAATACAATAGATACTAGGACCCCATACAATCTTACTATTTCATTCACATACCTTTAGGCTAACTGATCTAGTGTACTATTCTCTCTTATAGGTAAGAAATGAGCTAACTTCGTCAATCTATCAATGATGATGTATATGGCATCATGTTGCCTCGGAGTTATTGACAAAACCATAATGAAATCCACAATGATCCTCTCCGATTTCCACTCTGGAATGGGTAATGACTGTAAATTCCTAACTCTGCCTTTATCTGTTGGCATGTTAAACACTTAGCTACATATTCAGCCACATGCTTCTTCATCCCTGGCCACTAGAAATGTTGTTTCAGCGTATTATACATCTTAAAACTACTGACATGCATAGCATAGAATGCTATGTGTGCTTCCACCAAAATCTCTTTCCTCAGATCATCCACATCAGATATATATAATCTCTATTTCAACCACAATGTATCATTTCTTAATTCAAACTCAGAATTTGAATTCACTTTTAACTTCTCAATTAACTTCGCAAATTCTAAATCTTTACTTTGAGCTTTTCTGATCCTTTCTTGTAACATTAATCTAAGCTTCAATGTAGTCAATAATGCCTCATTCTGCCCCAAATTCAACTCAACATTTAATGCTCTCAATTGTATTAGGTTTGGTAACCTCGATGTTTGAATTTAGGCTACACTACTGTTGGATTTTCTACTTAATGCATCAACTACCACATTAGCTTTACCAGGATGATACTCAACTGTGCAATCATAATCTTTTAGCAATTCAATCCATCGTCAATGCCTCATATTCAACTCCTTCTGACTATAAATATCTCAAACTTTTATGATCCATAAATATCTTAAATGTCTCACATATAAATAATGTCTCCAAATTTTTAGAGCGAATATCACTACAACAAGTTCTAAATCATGAACTGAATAATTAAACTCATAAGTCCTTAACTATCTCGATGCAAATGCCATCACTCTACCGTACTACATCAGAACACATCCTAATCCCTAGTGTGAAGAATCACTATACATGACATGACCTCTAGATCTAGATGGAATAACTAACACCAGTGTCGTAATTAACCGATGCTGAGCTCCTCAAAACTCTTTTGACATTCATCAGTCCATCTGAATGGTAAATTCTCCGAAGCTTTGTCAAAGGGACTGTCATTAATGAAAACCCTCGATAAATCTCCAGTAGTATCTTGCTAGTCCAAGAAAACTTCGAATCTTTAACACATTTCTCAGAGCTTCCCATTGCATCACCGCTTCTACTTTTTTTAGGTCTATCTATATGCCCTGTCTAGACACTATATGATCGAAGAATACCACTTGATCAAGCCAAAATTCACACTTACTAAACTAGGCATACAATTGCTTCTCTCTTATTATCCGTAGAATTAACCTCAAGTGTTTAGAATGTTCCTCTCTACTCTTCGAATACACCAAAATATCATCTATTAATACAATCACAAAATGATCGAAGTAGGGTTGGAACACTTTGTTCATCAATGCCGTAAAAGTAACTGGAGCATTAGTCTATCCAAAAGGCATCACCAAAAATTCAAAGTTCCCATATCTGGTTCTAAATGCACTCTTTGGTATATCAGCTTCTACTATCTTCAACGGATAGTATCCTGATTTCATATCCAATTTAGTGAACACATGATCTTCCTGTAATGATCTAGTTTATCATCTATTCTCGATAATGGATACTTATTCTTAATTGTTACCCAATTTAACAACCTATAGTCAATACACAACCTCAAAGTCCCATCTTTCTTCTTCACAAACAAAACTAGGACTTCCCAAGGTGATACACTGGGTTTGATAAAACCTTTATCTAATAACTCATGCATTTGAGCCTTAGGTTCTTTAAGTTCTATAGGTGCCATCCTATAGGAGGAATAGATATAGGATCAGTACCTAGAACTAGATCAATTGTGAACTCTATCTCCCTATCTGGGGATAAACTAGATAATTCAGTGGGAAACACATCCAAGACATCCCTAACAACATGAATATCCTGTATTATCTACTTAGTGTAGGTATCAACTATATAGGCTAGATAAGCCTCACATCCACCTCAAATCAACCTAACAGCACTCATTGATGAAATCAATCTAGCTGGCACTGCTTAACTAACATCCTAAAATACTACTTTTGGCTTATTAGGAGATTCAATAATCACCTCCTTAGTATAGCAGTTCATCATAAACCTATGAGCAGTGAGCCAATCCATACCTAGGATGAGGTCAATCTCACTTAAATATAATACAATCAGTTTAGCTTCAACTCAAATCATGCACCCTTTACACACTTCTCCAATCACTATAATACTACCTATCAGTGTACTTACTTCTAAGCCACAATTCAGCATCTCTCTCTCATAATGCAATTTTGATGCCAGATGTGGTGTAATAAATGAATATGTAGATCCTAGATCTACTAATGCAAATGCTTCAAATTGAAAGACAATTAACACACTTGCTACTACATCTGGGAAATTCTAGCTTTCCTGTCTTATGGCATGAGACTGCGGCTGGTTACTCTGCACTTTAATTCTGATAGTAGGACTAGCTAAACTCATTCTACCTCTACCTCTATCTCTCTGTCCTGATCCACTAACTCTGATCTATTGGACAGTTGTCTCAGTCATTGTTCCTCCTCTCCCTCTAGACTGTACTTTGAAAATAGTGGGATAGTCTCTAATCTAGTGTTCAAAAGTACCACAACGAAGGCAATCTCCTGATAATTTTTAACATTCTCCAACATGTTTCTTTTCACAATATTCACAAATGGGAATCTGTAGTGTTTGTCCCCCTGATACTGGACCTTTACCACTACCAGCTTGCACAAAACTACCCCTCTGTTTAAATCCCAATTCTCTTGATCTACTAGGTGGTCGAAAAGATCTATTCTAATGTTTACTAAATCTTTTGCCAGAATCAACTTGGGACTCACCTTGTCTCTGTATTCTGAACCCCTGTCTATATTCTCCTTATCAATCTTTCAGTAATTATTCAATTCTGATTTAGGCAACTTGTAATTCTGTAAAAACTATCCAAATTAGTGATAGCCAACCTTATCCTAATCTCTATATTCAACTCATCCTCAAACTGTTTACATTTGTCCTCGTCAGTTGGAATTAAGGTAGTGGCATATCCCATTAACTCATTAAATTGTATCTCATATTCAGCTCTGTAGGACTTCCCTGCTTCAGATATGGGAGCTCCTTCATCTTCCTATCCATATAGATCTTCGATATGTAATTCTCCTTAAAGACTTCCAAAAAATCTTCCCACTTTAAACTACAAGACCTGGTGGTACTGCTAAGAACAGTCTTCTACCATTGATAATTTGGACCTTACATTAATAAAATTGCATAGTCAAACCTTTCATCTGAATCACAGTCTATATGATTGAATACTCTTTTAATTCTCTCTAACCATCCTCTAGCCTCAGTAAGATCTGTATTTTCGTAGAAGTCTACAACCCCTTGCTTCCTATGTTTATCATATCTCCTTTCTCTCCTCTTAGGAATTCTCTGAGGCATTTAGTCAAATCGAGGTACTGGAGACTCTCTACTAGCTCTTACAGACTCTAGGTCAGCTGATTCTGCAACTCTATCACTTATATCGAATAACCTATAATAAATAATAATCGTGGTTACTATCTAAATCTATCACTATATATTATGTCTAAATGCTCTTATATATCCCTATGGATGCCCAACTATGCTTCGATACCAAAACCTATAACGCGCCACCTTCACAGGACACATGCTCAAATATTCGATTGACATTTGATAATATACCCTATGAAAGCGGCATGTTAGAGCAATCACATTCACTTATTTTGGCATCGTACATTTAACACAAATTAATCAAAAGATCAACTCCTCATTCCATTTATAAAACATATTTACACTGTAGCATTTCATTATATAATATATAGTATCAAAAACAAATGAGAGTTTACTACTCTTTACAACAATTCTACATAAAATGAGGACTATATAAAAGTACTCTAACTAAACTCCTTAGTATCAGATGACTGACCTTTAAGTCATTCTTGACTTCTGAAATAGATAGAACTAGACTTCTAGTAGTTCGCCTTAGGAACTGCAATTTTGATGAGTTTTGCGAACTCAGTGAGTTAACCATCATCGATGTGCTCACTCATATCAAACCATATATATATCATATATCAAAACCAATTTCACAATTTACCTCATCTCAAATATACACTGTGAACATCACACATTTCATATACTTATTTCATAATAATTTGATCATTTTTTCAATCATTCATAACATCATAATTTAGTAAATTCATATAATCTTTCACATAATATGTGTATGTGTACAAATACAAATGCACATGATTGAAGTGGTTTTAGACAGCTTTCATATAAAACTCTAGCAGTCGTTTCTCTTAAGAAATGAGTGACAGCATGTTGTAACGCTAGTTAAAATAAAATAACTAGACTATTACTGTAGTAGTGGTAAGACTAGGTCGATCCCACAGAGAGTGTGAAAAGTTGCATAACTAAAAATAAATGATGTTTAGATTTAACTGAGGGGGAGCATGGAGAAGGGGGGAAGGGGTTTGGGTTTTGGAAATAAGAAAATAAAGCTAGACTAATAAAAACAAATTAAAGAAAACATGTAAAAAATGATAAAAGTGGGGAATTCAATAGGGACCTGGTTCTTTGGTTCAATCTCGACCTACACCCCAATTAAATATATTTCATTGATTTGTTGTTCTTAAACCTCTTCTAGCCACTATTAATTGTGGGTTAATAATTAACGTAATGCTTTCCTTAGGTAGTGTTTAATCAACATATGATTGTTAATTAAACCTATCCACTAAATAACCTAGGATGCGATCTCTAGATTTAATTAGGCTATAGCATTATAAATTAGGAAAACCAATAAATCAAGGAAACAAACCATATATGATGCATCATTTAACCTAGGTTATGTTATCCCTAATGATTATGAGTCGCTACACATGAATTCAAACATAACAATTTTGGATTATATCGAAATTCTAGTGATAGGTTTGCAAATAAATGTTTCAATGAACGCATTAAAATCATCTTTTCCGAATAGTCAATGGGTTCATACAAAAACAACCATACAATAATGAGAATACGGTTATCTATATACAAAACCCAAATCAGTTAACATAGAATAATACAATCAATTTCTAATGAGAGAAAGAAACAATAAAAGTAGTGAAATACACTTAACCCGGGTCGTCGGCATAGATGTCACCTCCGAACTAGCGTTGGGATGTCTAGCCCTTTATAGATCTCTCTGAAGAAAATGCTTCAGCCCCATGTTATAACCCAACCGATGACCCTCCTTACTACCATACCTCCCTTCTGTTCTCTCTCGCTAACTATTGCTCTCGGTACTGCTCTATTTGATTTGATGAATTAGTATGACGGTCCATCTACAATACACATCCCATGTAAAAACCTACGCACCCTTTGTATATGCAACATTGACATTTTACACACTCTCTGTGGGATCAACCTAGACTCACCACTATTATAGTAGTAGTCTAGATATTTTATTTTGAATAGTGTTACGACGTGCTGTCAATTTTGGCGTTGTTGTTGGGGAGTGTAGTGTTTTAGTTTTTATTTGTGTTTTTAATTTGTTTTTTGTATATATTTGTTTGTAATTGGTTTTTTCAGTTATTTCATGATCCTTTCTTTTTTTCCTACTGTGAGTTTATGATAAAAAATAAAAAAAATATGGATGAAAGTAATTTTTTCTTTAACTCTTACTCTCAGTCCTATAATCAAGGTCAGACTGATCAACCTAACTTTGGTTATGGATGGGATAACTATCAGAATTACTTCTATGATAGTTTACCAGATGCACAGCAATTCCTATACAGACTAGAAGTTTCTTATCGTGATTCAGGTATACCTCTGGAAGAACTGATTAACATTATGATTGCTAATACTTTACAATTCCAGCAGGATGTTTAACAATTATTCCAGTAGTTCCAATAGGATATATAGTAGCAGTTTCCACAGGGTATACAACAACTCTGGTAGGATACAAAGTCTAGACTCCATAATGTCGCAAGCCAAATGGGTGAGATGGCAGTGAGTATCAACGACCTAGAATCATAACTAGAAGAGTAGCAGCCATATTAACCCAATGTATACCCAATAGATGTTAGTGTGGAAAATTTACAAAGTGAGGAGGAGCTTGAGAATTTTGAGGTTAATCCTTAACAAATTGCTTGTGTCAAAGAAGTTGAGGAGGAGCTTGAGGCAAGAGTCGAGCCAGTGACCTTAAACAAAGACACTTCTTGGGAGGCAATCCAAAAGAAGTAAATTTTTTTCTTTACATTTCTATATTACTTTTTTTATGCATGTATGTTTTTGAATTATTTTATTTCTTGCTTGTTTTTAAGTTTTCAATCAAAATGAGAGAAAGAATAAAATAAATGAAACAAACTTTTTCTCATTTTCTATTGCTTCTAGGATTATATCATCATGATTAGAGTGGGAATGTACTAAAGAATGTCATAGCAACTTTAGCGTGTATTTTTACTCTTATCATTGGTCGATATGCACTATCTTTAGAGGATAGTGACTAGTGCCAAACAAAGCTGGTGAGATTTTAAGTCTTATTAGATTAACATATTCATATCAGTCTCATTTTCTTTTGATGTGTGACCTTCATGACATATGCATCCTGATTTTGCATTGAATTTCTATTTGAGACCACATTTTTATCACATGCATTAAAATGGATATGATTAAGCATTCTTTTCTTTTTCGAACTACACTAGCCAAATAACTTAACCATTATATGATTTTCCTTTTTGGTAAACCCCTTTTAAGCCTTATTAGCCTTTCTTTTTGTGTCAACCACATTACATGCTTTATACTTAACAAAATGTCCTTCCCAAGCAATAATGTAACATCCCTTATACAGAAACTACAACCATCCACACACATAGCAACCAAATTCCTATACATGCATTCTAGGTATACAATTCTATTCAATGTTATACATATACACATTAGAAAAATCCCCAACGCTTAACATCATCATTTAACAGTAGTAATACATCTTTACATTTACATGGTAATCTAGAAGAAAACATACAATTTCCTTTCTTCATTACATGAGCAATCATCTAAAACTAAAAACACATTCCAAAAGTACTTTTTTTCTATTTGTTAGCCTGGGTCCCTCATGTAACATCCCGTTTCCATTATAACAGGTCGGACCTGAGAAACGGGCCCAAGTGAGGTCAATCGGAGAAGTTAGGAAAACACATCTCATGCTCATGCAT
>JANZXR010098036.1:0-10071 GCA_027575705.1 Erythroxylum echinodendron
GAGACAAACCTAAAACTCCTCGAGATCGATCCCTAAAGATCTCGATGCCAATAACATAGTTTGCCTCACCCATATCATTCATCAGAAAATTTTTAGAGAGATATGCCTTGGTTTCATATAATAAACCAAGATCACTGATAGCGAGTAAAATATCATCCACATACAGTATCAAAAATATAAACTTTCTTTCACTAACTTTTAGATATATGCACTAATCAACAGCGTTTTCCTTAAATCCAAAAGATGTAATGATATCATTGAACTTAATATACCATTGTCTGGAAGCTTGTTTAAGACCGTAAATGGATTTTTTTAATTTGCAAACTAGGTGTTCAGTACCTTTCTTTGTGCACCCCTCTGGTTGTACCATATAAATATCTTCATCCAAATTCCCATTTAAAAATACAGTTTTTACAATCATTTGATGTAGCTCTAAACCAAAATGAGCTACAAGTGCTAGGATGATTCTATCCTTCTTGGAAACTGAGAGAAGGTATCTCTATAATCTATACCTTCCTTTTGAGTGAATCCTTTGGCCACAATTCTGGACTTAAATAGTTCGATATTGCCTTTAGTGTCACATTTTGTTTTAAAAACCCATTTACAGCCCACAGGTTTACAATTATCAAGCAATTTGACGAGATCCTAAACACCGTTAAGGGTTATAGAATTCAACTCTTTATTCATAGCTTCCATCCATTTACTAGAATCATCACTTTCCATGGCTTGTGAAAATGAAACCGGATCCTTCCTTATCCCAATATCAAAGTCAGATTCCTGTAGATACACCATATAATCATCTGAAACGGCATATCTCCTTTCTCTTTGAGATCTCCTCAAAGGCACCAGTTGTGGTGGCTCTATAGTATTTTCAATTGCAATATTTTCTGGTGGTAATGAATAATCTCTATTATGTTCTTCATGTGCCTCTACTTGTTCAACAAGTTAAGGAGTAATAGTTTGTTGAGGTAAAAAGGGGTGGTGGGATATCCACTCTTATCTCCTCAATATCTACCTTTCTTGGTTCACTACTCCCACTAATTTCACCATTCTCTAAGAATCTAGCATTACCAGTTTCAACTATTCTTAAACTGTGGTTAGGACAGTAAAACCTGTACCCTTTTGATTTATCTAGATAGCCAATAAAATATCCAGATATCGTTCTTGAATCAAGGTTTTTCTCATGTGGGTTATAGATTCTTGCCTCCACTGGATAACCCCATATATGTATATGTCTCAAACTAGGTTTCCTACCAGTCCATAACTCGAAAGAAGTTTTTGGAACTGCCTTACTAGGAACTCTGTTCAAGGTATACATTGCTGTCTTTAAGGCTTCACCCCACAATGAAATTGGTATAAAAGAGTAACTCATCATACTCCTAACCATTTCCATTAATGTGGGATTAAGTCTTTTAGCAATACCATTCTGCTGAAACGAACTTGTTTTGTTTTAAAACTGTTAAGTCCTAGTAGTGGGTAAATAGGCATGCCTAGAAGGGTCTGCAGTTACTCCTGGACATATTTAAGGTGTCGACACTTCGGTGTCTCCTGATAATGATACTTCGGTATTTGAGACATACGTCTCTCCTGATATTGACACCTTGATGTCTCTTGATATTGAGACACAAGTCTCTCTTGTTTTGTGATACCGATCATGGTATCTCCTGTATTAGTCCCGTTACCGACTTCTGTATAAAGGAATAGTAGTCTAACTTGTTTTGTATTATGATACATGTTCAGTTCTGATATAAACAAAATCTTGATTTGAGACTTAAATTTGATATAAGATAAACTCTGAATTTATACAAATCTTATTCTGATCTGAAGGGTTTATACCTTATTCTGATAATCAGTTTTGACATCTATACAATTTGTTCTGATACTTACATAATTGGCATTAACATGAGAAATGTTCTCTTGTGATAGATTTTATTTTGGTGAAATAGTTGCCAGTTTATGTATGATTTAGTTATTCGCCACTAAGCTTTATGCTTAGCACGGTGGTTTTGCCCCATGTAGGTTCAAATAGAAGGGTTTGAAGACTGGGACAATAATAACCACAATGGCCAGAAGATTGTGTTTTGTTTTGAAAATATATGTTTGGATTGTATGTCTAATATAAGACACGATGTTTTTGTTAAACACTTATAAATATTGTAATACAGAGTATATTTGAATTTCATATGTATACTGTTTCATTTAAGGATTTGTGATGTAATAACTTTAATTCAGGATGACTTGACACATGTATTCGAATGAATTCGGCGTATTGTTTATGAAAAACTGAAGGGGATAGTAGTTTCGCAAACTTTCCAATTTTACCATGGACGTCTCTAGCACAAATGAAAACAAAAACAATCAAAAGCAAATAACAAATAACACCATAAATTTGGTAACACAGTTCGGCACTCCTTGCCTACATCTATAGGGCCCTCACCTAGCTTAATAACTTTTGTCGAAGTACAATAGATTTACTCAGGGCTTTACTAAGCCGACACCACTTAACCCTTGACACTATCTCTCAACCTCACTTCCCGTGAAAGAATTTCACACCCAATAGTACGACTGCCTCGTACTAACCTCAACAGAGGATTTTCTCAATCAATCTTTTAACGAAAGAACAATAAACAAATAACTCAAATGATCAATCAACTAAGAATAAAACAATATATTTAAGATAAAAGAGAAGGACAAGTTTTCGAAAGGTTCAGCTCCACTAAAATAAATCTAGAAGTCGTCACAACAATAATGAGCTGATTCATATAGACACCAACACGAAGCCACAAACCATATGTAGCCAACCAAACACGATTCAACAAAATAATCATGCACAGACCCAAGAAGAACAAGTATGGAAAATAACAAGCTAACGCCCACTACTTTGTTTCTTATCTAATGCCCACTGCTTCGTTTCTTGTCCAACTTCGCATAAGCTGCTTCTTTAGGTCGACGTGATCATGATGCAGGCAACAAGAACTCATTTATTGCTTCATTGAATGATCATGATGTAGGCAACAAGAACTCATTTATTTCTTCATTGAATTTGCATAAAAGAATGATGTCAATGGTCTTTCACTTTTCCAGAGAAGATTTTCTATCTAACATAAATATTCACCTTCATAAGCTTTCCATTTATGCCATAATGTGAGTGCCTTCTATGAAACTCAGAAACACATGATTCACTTTAACTCCCACTACACATTAAATTGCAAGACTCCCACGCAGGATACACCAAAAGCCCTTATGTTTTATCCAAAAATCCAGCAATATACATCTTAAACACCAACGTGATATACCATAAGTTTGTCAGAGAGTAAACTTCCATTTTGTATAGGATTCTTCCACATCTTTTTAAATCCTGCTAAAATTAATATCTTATATGTCCAATTAATAAATAATGCCAAAACTAATTATTTAGATATATAACATATATCCTAACAATCTCCCCCTTTTTGGCATTGTTTGTCACAAATATGAAACTCCCCCTAAATAACATAATTGGACATATAAGTATCAAATTCACAATTCATATGACAACTACTCCCCCTTAATCAAATATCAAGTTCCAAAAAACATCACAATTATCCAAATTTCTCCCCCTTGGGATAAAAAGATGCCAAAAAATAAGACAGATAGTCACACATATCTTGAAATCTCCCCCTGAATGGAACATTCACTAAAAACAATCTAATGTCTTCCCCTTGGGACAAAACATTGTCAAAACCAAGAATAATCATAAGAATCAACAACAGGTGCAGTGGAAAAATCATAAGCACGCCAAGATGACAATTCACCATCAGTCAATACACATGCCAACATATCATTACTTACTTCAATTCCATCTTCATAAGACTGATCAAATTCATAAAACCAAGCAAATAAATAAGAGTGTTGCTAGTGTAGTGAGAGAGAGAGAGATACTCGAGAGAGAGACTCACACTAATGAGAGAGCTGAAGAGTCTTCGGTGGAGCCAAATAGAAGTCACAATGCAAACTACTAAAAAGATGAGATGACAATGGCAATAAAAAAACTAAAGAAAATAATTTTTTTTACTTTTCTTTTCCTTTTTTTGTTTTTAAATAAATAACAACAAATTATACTTCAAAAATGTAAAGCACACAGTCTTGGTGCTCCTAAAAGAAATTTCTTTTCAAACCTGGGATTATTTCTCATCATATTATCTCGGTCATTAACTGTCTGATTGATTTCTTCATCTGAAGTAACTGACTTATCCTCAGTTTGAACAGTTGCTTCAAAAGAAGCAACTAACTATGAATCTAGACACTTTCTTGTTTTTCCTTCACTCCATCTTTGTTCTTGTTCTTGACCCTTTCTAACCCAAGTGGATTTCGGTACTGAAGGTTGATTTTGAAATTTATATGAGGGATATAGGGTCCTTCGATTTTGGCTTCTTTGAAACAACATTTGTAACATCCTTAGCATCTCAGCCTTATGTGCCCGAGGGCTCTGCAAAAATGACACGTGGCTACAAATCTTCAATTCTTCCTCGAATTTTCTTCTTGGACAGATCTAGATATGTCATCTTTCTTCTCATTCACTTTAGAGCATTCACCTTTGTAACCAATGCCTTAAAGATCCCCTTTAACCTTACCGATTTTCATTAACTTTTCTAGTTTTTCTGTGCCTCCATTCAACATTCTCAATCCCTTTCAGTACTTACAATTTCATTCTAGCTTCACCAAGGTCATCTAACGTCAACGTCAATTTCTTTTCTAACTCTTAGATGGTGTTCTTCATGGAGAGATTCTCTTCCTTCAACCTTTCATTCTTTCTTCATATTTTCACCCATTTTTTGTACATTAATTCGTAAGCCTTATAAATGTTTTCTTTTTTATCACTTGAACCACTTTTATCACTGTCATAATCTAAAATCGAGCTTTGATTTGAATCATTTGCGTTTTTCCCAAAATTTTCTGTTTTTCTCACTTTTTCATCTTCAGTTCCTTCCTTCTCGGTTACTTTTAAACAAGTAACTGGACTTTTGTTATGTAAAACAACTAATGCAGCATCATTAGTGATTTCGTCTTCAATACCATAGTCACTCTCAGATTCATTCTTACTCCAAGTGTTAATAAAGGATTTTGCTTTTCTCTTCTTAAAAGTATTAGTACATTCGGCTTGAATGTGTACAAAACCTTGACACTCATGACATTTGGCTCTCTTCACCTTTCTTTCACCTTTTTGAGTTTTAACCTGTCATGTCAATCCTTTGCTTCTTTCTTGCATACCCCTTAAAAGATTCATTTTGAAATTTGTAAGAATTCCGATTACCGTCTCCAATGATAGATCATTAATGTTGTGGGCTTCCTCTATTGCTGCAATTTTCTAATTAAATTTTAGAGGTAGTGATCTCAGTGTCTTCTTGACAAGTTTCTGATCGAAATATGTCTTTTCGAGTTGGTGTGCCTGATTTGCTATATCTCGCAACCTTTCATGAAAGTGTCCAATGGGTTCATTTTCATCCATCTTCAGTTCTTCAAACCTCACAGCTAACATCTGTAGTCTTGACGCTATCACAGATTTGGACCTTTCATGAATAGTCTGCAACGTATCCCATGCTTTTTTAGCCGACTTATAGACCGATATCATTGAGAAGCATCCTTCATCAACAGCACTAAAAATTGCGTGCATTGCTTGTGAGTTTCCAAGTGCCCTTTCTAGTAGCCATGTTCGCAAAACTAGGATCTGCACCAACTTGATACCAAGTTCTGAATCGGTGACCTTGCTCTGATACCAATTGAAAAACCAAAGGGGATAGTAGTTTCGTAAACTTTTCAATTTTACCATGGACGTCTCTAGCATAAACGAAAATAAAAACAACCAAAAGAAAAATAAAAAATAACACCAGAAATTTGGTAACGCAGTTCGACACTCCTTGTCTACGTCTACAGAGCTCTCACCCAGCTTAATAACTTTCACTGAAGTATAATAGATTTACTCAAGGCTTTACTGAGCCGACACCACTCAACCCTTGACACTATCTCTCAACCTCACTTCCCATGAAAGAATTTCACAGTCAATAGTACGCCTGCCTCGTACTAACCTCGATAGAGGATTTTCTCAATCAATCTTTTAACGAAAGAATAAAGGTTCAGCTCCATTGAAATAAATTTGGAAGTCATCGCAATAATAATGGGGGCCTGATTCACATAAATACCAACACGAAGCCACAGACCATATATAGCCAACCAAACACGATTAAGCAAAATAATCATACACAGACCCAAGAAGAACAAGTATGAAAAATAACAAGCTAACGCCCACTACTTCATTTCTTATCTAACGCCCACTGCATCATTTCTTGTCCAACTTCGCATACGCTGCTTCTTTAGGTTGATGTGATCATGATGTAGGCAACAAGAACTCATTTATTGCTTCATTGAATGATCATGATACAGGCAACAAGAACTCATTTATTGCTTCATTGAATTTTGCATAAAAGAATGATGTCAATGGTCTTTCACTTTTCCAGAGAAGATTTTCTATCTAACATAAATATTCACCATCATAAGCTTTCCATTTATGCCATAACGTGAGTGCCTTCTATGATCCTCACAAACACATGATTCACTTTAACGCCCACTGCACATTAAATTGCAAGACTCCTATGCAGGATACACCAAAAGCCCTTATCTTTTATCCAAAAATCCGGCAATATCCATCTTAAACACCAACGTGATATACCACAAGTTTGTCAGAGAGTAGATTTCCATTTTGTATACGATTCTTCCACATCTTTTTAAATCATGCTACAATTAATATCTTGTATGTACAACTAATAAATAATGCCAAAACTAATTATTTAGATATATAACATATATCCTAACAGTTTAAATTCTGTTTAAAGTCGAATATGCATGAAAATACAATAATTGGTTACTTGAATTTTAGTTATGCTTTCTATTATTTTGATATGTTTTAAGTCCTAACTTAGGTAATATCCGCATATTCTTCTAGAGGGTCTATGGGTGTTACAAAAAAGATGAGAATGCTTCATTGGATGTGTAGCCTTACAAGAATTGATAAGGTCGGAAGTGTAGTGGTACGAGATAAATTGAGGGTGGTTAACATTGATTGTAAATTAAGAGATACAAGGCTTAGGTAGTTCAAACATATTAAGAAAAGACATCTTCGCGCTCTAGTGAGAAGATGCGAGAAGATTGTACTTAGGGACTGTAAGAACAAAATAGGAAGACCTAAGAAGAACTTGGTGTAAATGATCAGGAATAATATGCCTTTGGTATAGCTTACTGACAACCTAACCCTTAATTGGAAATTGTAGCAAACTAGGATACGAGTAAAGGATTTTACATAAAGAAGTCCTTCTCTTTTTCATAGATCTTTTAAACTTTTTTCTTTCAATTTTTGTGTCTTGTATTTAGCATAAACACTTTTATCTGTAGTACTTCTCCCTGAGTCATTTTAGTTAAGTTTTTTCAATTGTTATTTTTTATTTATTTGACTTCTTTCTTATTTAGTTATTTACTTATTTCATCATTTATTCTAATTCTTTACTTTTTTATCTTTATTTTATTATTTATTATTATCTTTTACTTTATTATTATTATTATTTCTTTATCCTTTGTATTTTAAATTTATTTTTATTTTATGTAGTTATCTATTTATATTTTTAGCTTTTGTTTTCTTCAAATAGTTCTCAATTCTTTTTTCTTTTCTTTTTTCTTTTCTCTTTCCATATGGGTCTATCAGAAATAACCTCTCTACTAGTTAAGGATAAAACTACGTACTTCTTGACTTCTTTAGACTATTCATCTCAATGGAATTTTTACAGAGATGTTGTTATTGTTTGATGTTAATTGATTATGTTTGATGATACTAGTGTTTGATTATAAGGATAATCAATGATAACAATTAGCTAACAAATAATGTGATATTTATAAAGAATTCACCTTAAAGGAAATAGTAACATATATTATTCATTTGTGTTAGTTGTTTTAGGATTGTATCCTTTTTAAAAGGCAACCATATCCATATTTAGAGGAGTTGTTGGAAGATGTGGTCTTAGAAGAACAAAAGTTGAACAATTTTGGTATGTTTTGTTAACTTCTACATCCTATATGATTTTTGACCATATTTATGTTTTGTATGGCTTCTTTGGTTATCCCTTATTTTAGTTAATTCAGCCCTTGAGAGAGAACCATCTCCTTGTCATTCTCTTCAACATTTTAACTGTAAAGACTTCCAATTTTCTTTATTTGGGTAAGCCACTATTATTTGAATCAACACCCATGTCATGTCTATATAATAACAACCTGTATTTTGTGTCATGCTATAGTGAGCTTATTAATAGTTCTTTGAACAAACAATTCAAAGGTTCTAAAGGTGAAAGGCAGGGAGACCCACTCTCTCCTTATTTATTTACCATCTCTATGGAAATACTCACTAGGATAATCAGGTTGAACACATCAATATCCTTTAACTTCATATTCCACTACAAATGTAAGGAGATGTGCCTCACCCTCTTAAACTTTGTAGATGCCCTAATGATGTGCTGTGGACCTGACCAACTGTCTATTTCTTTATTAAATAAATCTCTAAAATTATTTTGCAGGATCTCTGGATTAAGTGTTAACATACAAAAGAGTAAGGTTTATTTCTCTTTTGATGTCATTAACACTAACACATTAACGTACATCATTGGTTTGAAAGCATTGGTTTGAATGACAACTACTTGGCTTTCAAACATCTTGGAGTCCTAATCTCCTATAAGAAGCGAAGATTCCATGACTGCCTAGTGCTTTTGGAGAGATTTAAGAGGAAAATTAATGGCAGAATAAAGTTTTGTCACATGTTGGTTGGGTTCAGCTTGCCCTTTTAATACTAAAAAATCTTCACACCCAATAGAGTACTTAACTATTTTTACCCAAGAAGATTAACAAGGAGATGGAGAAATGCATCAGGAACTTCTTATGTTTTGGAAAGGTAGATAATTCCAAAGGGGAAAAATCAAATAGGAGCAACTACGTAAGAGAAAGCAAGAGGGAGGACTAAGATTTGTTTCTCTCCAATTGACCCAAGACTATCTGTCGGCCCCCTGAAATTTTTTTCATTAACTTAAGCATAATAGCTTATGGAATAAATGCATGAGAAGAAATTGAGGGTATTTTCGGTATGTAGCTTAAGTACCAAGGGTAAAGCGGACTTTTGGGAAAGGCATGGTGGACTTGTCTTTTTGGTAGAGTGGTAGCGTAAATGGAAGTAAGAACAGAAGAAGAGAGGCTTCGGATGAGAGTGGGAAGAAGAGAGTGGTGAGCTAAGTTGCCATTTTTGTAAGGCTTAAAGAGAGAATCCGAGTGCACTCAAGAGGGGAAAAAGAAAGAAGGAGGAAAGAGCTTTCTTTGGAACCGAGAATCTCATTACTTGGTGAAGATTTACAATAAGTCATTTTAGTGAATTTGCATTACGAGATAGCCGAATCTGGATATTTTTGTTAAATAGAAGTGGTGTCTTTGTGAAGGAAATCAAGGAAGGGTTCAAGAGAGGCAAGAAAATCAATAGAAAAGGCATCCATAAGTCGGATACACAAGCAAGCAAGGATCTTAAGTTGGGTTACAGTTTTATAATGAAGCAATAAGCCATAAATGTGTTTCTTCAATGATTTTGATTTCTGTATAAATGTGCATCTGTTGTTCTGTTTAAAGTGTCATAATATGTGCTGTATGTTTTACACACGAAAATGTTTTCTGCAAAAGTTGATTACTTTATAAAAACCATGCTTCAGATATAAAAAGCAAGTTCTCAAAGAAGTGCCATTTTGGGCAGTAAGTTTTCAAGAATCATGAAAAATCTGTGTTATGTGAGTTTGTGGTAGTCCCTCAAGAACTGTCACGTACACGTTGACTCAAGAATAGGCTTCTCCTGCCTGCCCGCTAGTGGCACGGAGCTCCTCCAAGGGCTCCTCAAGTTTACGGCTACACAGAACCATTATATGGAGTTGTGTAGTGCGACATAAATCCGGACTTACCCAAGCCATTTCTGCTGTGCTCATGATCATTTGTTAAGATGAATAGTTGCATGATTTAAAACCA
>JANZXR010098047.1:0-10071 GCA_027575705.1 Erythroxylum echinodendron
TCACAGAGGATACTTATACTTCTAAATCCTCCTTGCCTCTGTGTTGTGACGTCAGCACAGAGGATACTTATACTTTTAAATCCTCCTTGCCTCTGTGTTGTGACGTCAGCTAAGAGGATACTTATACGCTTCTAAGCTTTCCTAGCCTCTGTGTGTGACGTCATCACAGAGGATACTTAACCTCTGCGTCTTTCCTTAGCATCTTTCTTCTTCGATGCAATCTATTAACTCTTTTCGACGTCTCCTATTTATTCCAAACTTAAATCAGAATCACCTAGACGTGATCATTAATCTCTCTTACTCCTCCATTAATTTGATCATAACCAGAAATAGAATTCATATACAGAATCATACAAATACATAATTCATTCATTCATTTCCAAATATGTCTGTTTTACAAAACTTTAAATCCTTACAAGACTTAACTACATCAGTATTCATTGCCCATACAACTTGAAAGAAGGCTAAAGCCTTAGCTATTATAGTTCAGTCCTAGCTATTACAAAAAGTCTTTACAGACTTGAGCTGCCTTTCACCCTGACTTAGTCGCTCTCTTGAGCTTCACCTGAGTTTGGACAGAAATGGAGGGGGTGAGCTTAAAGCTCGTGGGAAACAGTTTTATAACACAGAATAAGCAGAAAATCTTTTTACAGTTAAAACATGCTTAGTTTCAAATCATGCATGCATTCATCATGTCAAACAATTCATGAACATCTTAAGCACATCAGAATGGTTCGGCTAAATCTAAAACATACGTACTACACATTTCCCCTAAGGGTCCTGTGTAGCTGTGAACATACGTACTAACGCAATTCTATTTTTTGGTCTTGCGTAGCCGTGAACTTATGGGAGTCCTTGAAGGAGTTCCATGCCACTAGCAGGCAGACGGGAGAAGCCTTTAGACAAGTACACTGTCATAACTTAGGGGACCACCACAAACCCACATAACACATATCTTTCATGCTCTTGAAAATCGATTGCCCAAAATGGCAGTTCTTGAAATTCTTGCTTTACAGATCTGAAACTTATTTTCAGAAATATACAACCTTTTTGCAGAAATCAGTCTTGTTTGCAAAACATGCAGAAATTTGGTTTCATAAAGTATGCAACTTGAAGAAAACATTTTTGTTTGAAAACATGCAGCAACACATTTTATAGCATACCAGAACAGAACAAACATGCAGCACATTTATGCAGAAATCATAGTCAGTGAGAACAAACATTTTGGTTTATTTCTTTATTATAAAACTGTAACCCACCTTAAACTCTTTGCTTACTTCTGTAATCCAACTTATGGATGTTTATGCTCTTGATTTCCTTGCCTCTCTTGAACCCCTCCTTGATTTTCTTTATAACAGAACCATAACTCCTATTTAACAACAATATCCAGAATCGGCTAACTCCAAATGTACGTTCTAAAATGACTTACTATGATTCTTCACCAAATAATGAGCTTCTTAACTCCATAGAAAGCTGCTTTCTCCTTCTTTCTTTTTCCTCTCTTACATGCACTCGGGTATTCTCTCTTTAAGCTTTACCGAAATTTCAACTTAGCTCTCAACTCTCTTCTTACTACTCTCATCGGAAGCTTCTCTTTTCCCTTGTCTTTTTGCCTCATTCACGCTGCTATTCTGCCAGTAAGACAAGTCTACCATATCTCTCCCAAAAATCCACTTTACCCTTAGTTCTTAATCTATATTCCGAAAATGCCCTCAATTTCTTCTCATGCTTCTATTTCATAAGTTATCTTGCTTAAGTTAAATGGAAAAATTTTTAGGGGGCCGACACAACATATGCAAGCAAGATCCTAATATCTTCTATTCTAGGTGTAGGAGCATATGTTTCATTATAGTTTTTTTCCTTCTTGTTGGTTATAGCCTTGAGCTACTAATCTAGCTTTGTTACGGGTTACTTTTCCTAATTCGTCTAGTTTATTCATGAAAACCCATCTAGTTCCTATATTTGATTTGTTAGAGGGTTTAGGGACTAGAGACCAAACTTTATTCCTTGTAAATTGATTTAACTCCTCTTGCATAGCTAAAATCCAAGCTTCATCTTGAAAAGCTTCATCAATTTTCTTATGTTCTAATTCGGAAACAAATGCTACATTGGCCTCTCTCTTAAACTTATATCTAGTTCTCTCTCCTTCTGAGGTGTCTCCTATAATCAGGTTTTCTGGGGGAGAAGACTTATATTTTCAGTCTTTTCTTAAGCTAATAATTTCAAAATTATCTATCACTTTATCATATGGATCATCTGGTGGTGAATCGTCTAGGTTATTAATTAAGGTAGCAGATAGAGTTTCATCATCAGAATCATCACTCTTATCTAGATGAGAATCATCATTAAATTTTACATGCGTAGATTCTTCAACAGATCTAGAAACAAGATTATAAACTCTATAAGCTTTAGGATTAATGGAATAACCTAGAAAAATTCCTGAATTGATCTTATAATCAATTTATCCAAATTTTCTTTTATATTCAAGATAGTGCATTTGTAACCGAAAGGATGAGAGTAAGAAATATTTGGCTTTCTTCCCTTCCATAATTCACATGGAGTTTTATTTAAAATAGGTCATAAAAATACTCTATTTTGAATATAACAAGCTGTATTTACAGCTTCCGCCCAGAAGTACTTAGGAAGATTCATTTCACATAGCATAGTCCTTGCCATTTCTTGAATCGTCCTGTTCTTTCTCTCTACAACTCCATTTTGTTGAGGAGTTCTAGAAGCAGAGAAATTATGGAAAATTTTATTCTCTTCACAAAACATTTTGAATTTTTAATTTTCAAATTCTCTACCATGATCACTCCTAATTCTAGCAATAGAAATTTCTTTTTCATTTTGTAACTTTGTGGATAAAACTTTAAAGCATTTAAGAGATTCGTCTTTATGTGATAACAACAATATCCAAAAAAATCTAGTAAAGTCATCAACAATTACGAGACCATACTTCTTTCCACTAAGACTTGCTATTTTGGTTGGACCAAACAAGTCTATATGTAACAGCTCTAGAGGTTTAGACGAAGTTACAATGTTCTTAGATGAAAAAGATGTTTTAACTTGTTTTCCTTTCTAACAACATTCACAAAAGAAATCTTTGTTAAAACTTATCTCTAGTAAACCTCTTACCAAATCATGTCTAACAAATTTGGAAATATGTTTAAAGCTAACATGACCTAGCTTTTTTTTCCAAATCAGTTCCTCGTCATCTTTTGATATAAAAACATGAAATATTTTGACTTTTCAAATCGTCTAAGTTGATTTTATAGAGATTATTTCATCTCTTGGTAGAAAAGAATATGGAACCGTCCTTGTTTTTTACTATACAATAAGTTTGATTAAAGGATACTTCAAAACCATAATCACATAGTTGACTTATACTGATTAGATTTTGCTTTAAGCCATCAACTAGCAGAACATTATCAATAGATCAAAGAGAATCTTTACCAATTTTGTTGATCCCTATTATTTTACCCTGCTTGTTGTCTCCAAAAGTTACTAATCCTCCTTGCTTGTGTGAGATGTCTATGAATATAGACCTTCTACCCATCATGTGTCGCAAGCAGATACTATCCAAATACCATTGGCGGTGGTTGCTTCTTCCAAGTAAGGAGATCTAAAAGATAAATTATATCCTTTTGAGGAACTCATATTTTCTTGGGTACTTTGGGGTTAGTCTTATAATTTTTCTTTGATTAATAAGAATATTGTTTCTTTTTCTTAGCAACAAAATTCCTATCATGAACACACTTCTTATTATTAAAGCCTAAACCACTTTTATTATTTGGATGTCTGTAACTTCCAATCATGTCATTCATCCTTTTTGTACTTTCTATAAATTTCGATAAATCTACTGAAAAACTATTAATCCTTTGTTTGAACTGAATAATTTCCTCAGATCTATCTACGGTTACTATCTTTTTCATATCGTCTACTTGTTTCTTAAAGCAGACGTTTTCTTCTTCTAAAAGTTTTGTGTTCTTTATATTTTTAACAAATTTCTTTTTCAATAACCTATAATGTTTTAAAATAACTTGTGAATCTTCTAAAAATTCTAAATAGGCATTTTGATCAGTTAGAAATTACCTCATATCACTTTCTCCTTCATCTACCAAGCATATATTTGCTTGTTCTGATGTTTCTGAGTCAAATTCATATTCAAACGAATCCAGATCTTACAATGTTTCCATCATGCTCTTTTTGCTTTCTTGACTTTTCTTTTGTTTTCTTTTAAGCAACAAACATTCAGACTTGTAATATCTTAGTTTATTACATTCATAGTAGACGATAGAAATTTTCTCATTCTTCAGATTGTCTTTGCTATTTTTTTAAAATAAAAGTCTTTTTTCCCCTTGATTTCTTTTTCCACATCCTTCTAATGTTTCTTGAAATGAAAGATAGCTCATCTTCATCTTCACTTGAATCTCGATCAGATTCACTACTATCATCATTCTTGATTTCTTCAATCTTTAATTCTTTTGAAGATGCACTTCTATTTTTTTGCATCTTCTAATTCTTCTAACCAGCTTTCAATGCAATAGATTTATCCCTTTTAGGTTTATCTTCAGAGTCAAGCCCTACTTCATGAATTTTCAACGAACCAAGCAATTCGTCTAGTTTCAGCTTGCTTAAATCCTTAACCTCTTGTATTGCTGCTACTTTGGGTCTCCATCTTTTTGGAAGACTTCTGAGAATCTTTCTTATATGATCTTGATTGCTGTAGATTCTTCCCAGAGCTTTAAGTTCACTAATGATTGTTTGAAATCGTCTAAACAACTGATCAATAGACTCATCATCTTTCATCTTGAATAGCTCATACTGATGAACAAGAATACCAATTTTGTATTCTTTCACCTGGTTTGTGCCTTCATGTGCAATGGCTAATGTATCCCACATTTCCTTTGCAGATTCATATCTATGAACCTTATCATATTCACTTCTGCTTAGAGCACAACTTAAAAAGAACTTGGCCTTTGAGTTTAATTGAAAGGGATCTTTCTGATCAATCGACCATTAGTCATGAGAGATGCTTTTTCTTTCATTGTCAGTGAGGATGTATAGACCATTTTCAATGATATCCCAAAGATCAAGGTGTGTGGATTCTATGAAGAGCTGCATCCTGTCCTTCCAATAATGATAATCTTCACCATTGAAGTTGGTCTTGAGACCGAGGCACCTTCTGCTATAAAACATATGATTCAGCTATGGATCTTTATCCTCACTTTGTAAGAGTGTTTCCTAGAAACCTTGCTTTAATACCAACTAAGTAAATCACTCGCTAATATAGAAATGACGTATAATATGTAAAATACACAAGAAGAGGGGTTGAATTATGTTAAATCGTCTAAGACGTCAATCTTTAAAAACTTCTTGATTTTCTTGACAAATTCAGATGATTAAAAGTTTAAACAATGCATTTGATTTGATGAGTAATGCAATAACAAAAATTAGTATCTATTCTTCTAACAATAAGAAAATTAAAAAGGTAAGAGTTAGAGAATATGACACCACGATTTATACTAGTTCACCCTTAACCTTGGTCTACGTCTAGTCCTAAGAGTTTGTCTGAGATTTTACTAGGGCTATGTCCAGTCCTCAGAGTTTGTCTGAGATTTCACTATCTCTTTCAATGTTACAAGTATTATTTCTACACTTTAAAGCCTCTTCAGGTCTCTTTCACAAAGTATTCTTTATTTGCTTCCTTAGCCTCTTCAGACTCTAACCTTCCTTTCTCTTAAAAAGATATTGTTTGAGTTTTCACACTCACATTACGAATGTATTAGCTCTCTTTCTTTCTTTCTTTTCTCTCAGAATATTTTTCACAGTATAAGCGCTTGAGCACAGAATTTCTCTAAGTATTTTTATATTTGAAAAATTCTTATTGAAGTCTACGACTACAATTAATATTTATAGCCTAAGTCTCCAACGGTCTTCTTAAGAAATCTTATTGTTGAGTCTTATAAAGTCTGTTATTATTTCAGTCCTGTAGCCAACTCCAACTGACTGAAGTTCTTAGTATATTCTTCAATTACATTGACTTGCCTAGATTTGAAGGCTTCGTCTGATATCTTAGACTTGATCACTTCATTTGGTCTGTCTTATTCAGCTTTTACTTAAGTATCGTCTTGATTTGATGATTTGTGCCACTTATATTTATCTGCGCAGTTAATAAATTCATCAAAATAGTTCACACACTTCTATTATTATTATTTTTTGACTTTCATCAAAATCAATAGAAGAAGTAAAGTCTTCTTGACTTAACAGAATGAAGATGGAGCAACTTGGAGATTGAGCTAGAGATCAAAGAGGAAAAAAGAATAGGATTCATTCTACATGAATCCCACAATCGTGGGAATTATAATCCAAGACCTTATACGAGGCTTGATTAAACTTAGGGTTTTTAGACTATAAAAGCATAATTAAGCCTCCTAGGATAAAGAGGACGACACCCTTTTATAGAAACACCATCCTTGAGTGAATAAAACAAGATTTAAGCCATAAGGAAGGTGAAGATTCCATGATTATCATAAAGATTGGGGAAAATAGCTCATCAACATCAAGAATTCCAAATTTTGGCAAAGAAGAGAAGGAGTCCTTTTATTCAATTTTCTGTCACTTTGTTCACTTCGATTCTTTGTAAAATGGTTTATTTGAATGTTGATGATGTTATGGAGACCATTTTAGGTTGATTTAGTTTTAGGGATTGCTTTTGAATTATTGTGTTAAACTCCTATTTTGTTGAATTGAATGAAAGAGTCTTTGATGATTTTTTATTTTATTTCTATCTTGCGGTAAATCGAGAGAGTGAGTAAAACAAATCTATATAGGATTGTAAAACGAGAGTTGGCAACCTACAGACTTACAATTATCACATTAATTGACTAGTTAGAAGAGAGATCTTAGCTAGGTTAATAGATCACCTATAGGATAGCTTAAAACCTAGTGAAATTTGTAGAGCAATTGGATAAGTTGAGAGATCATTCAATTGATCCCATTAAATTTGATTATGGAAAAATAATTAATCCTTGAGAGAGGGTGATTAATACATTCAGATATCATGAGTGACACATAATTCAATTAATAAAATAGGTGGGAGACACAATAGGGAGAAAGTAATCTCTAGTCTTTAAATTCTTGAATTCTAACTTTTCTGTACTATAGATAAAGCTGACAATCCTTAACATTCTATAGAACATTATGCAATTTTACGGGCTATCCAACGAGGATCTAAACACCCATATTGCAATTTTTCTGAAGATCTGCAACACTTTCTGATTCAATGGAATGTTCGATGATGCGATGAAACTGAGGTTATTTTCTTTCACGTTGAAAGATAGAGCGAAAGCATATACAATTCGTTGAATTTAGGATAGATTACCACGTGGGAGTAGCTTGTCCAAGCATTCATCGCTAAGTACTTCTCATTGACGAAGATGACAAGGATAATCAAAGAGATCACAAATTTCCAACATAATGATGGAGAATCTCTCTATGAAGCTTGTGAGAGATTTAAATAACTACAGAGAAGTTGTCCTCATCACAACCTTTCGAGGGAGTTCTTGCTTTAGACATTCTACTATGGAGTGAACCCAAACACGAGAGGGACAATTGATGCAGCAGCTGGAGGTTCACTAATGAGGAAGACTATGGAAGTAGCTGATGATCTGTTAGAAAAGTTGGCAAGCAACTAGTAAATGTGGCCAAATGAGAGGAGTAGACAGGCATAGAAGGATAAAAAAGGTATGATACCTATTGACTCTGTTACTACTTTACAAGCTCAAATTACAGCTCTTTCGAAGTAAAAAAACAACATGTAAGGAGCATCTACCTCTATAGCGAAGGCGATGCAAGTGCAATATTAGCCATGTGGGTAGAACAACTATGGCTCAACAGAGTTTTTTTTATTGGAACTGGTGGCACTGAATAGGTAAGTTACTGGGGCCAGTCGCAGTGAGGTAATTATCCTTATTCTAGTATTTATCTTCTAGGGTAGAAAAACCACCCAAATTTTTCTTGGATTAATAACAATGCAGGTGGTCAACAAAGATCACAAGGACCACCAGGTTTTTAGTAAGATTGGATTGGAGCAATGGAGTGTAAATTGGACAAGTTAATGGAGATGTTTGGTTCCAAAGTGGCAACTCAAGAAAAGAGTCAGAAAACAATGTTTGTAAGTTAGAAGGAAAGTCAACAGAGAATGGAGGAAAATTTTGAAGAGATCGTGAAAAATTATGCCTCATCGATCTATGACTTGGATTTTCAGGTAAGTTAACTTACTAACGTTGTATCTTCTCGAAGTGCAAGTAGCTTGTTGATAAATACTAAGGTCATTTGAAGGGAGTAACTCAAAGCTATTACACTTTGAAGTGGCAAGCAATTGGAAGAATCAAGTGTGAAAAGGGACTGCTATGAAAAAAATTAAAAGTATGGAGATAGAAGAAGAAAAGGAAGAAGGAAGGCTGTATATACCACCACCACCATACAAGCCCGAACTCCCGTATCCACAAAGAGTAAAACAACATCAAGTGGACACTCAGTTTTTAAAGCTTTTGGATAAACTAAAGAAGCTATAGATTAATTTTTCATTTGTTGAAGCTTTAGAGTGCATGCCTAACATTGAAGGATATTCTCACACACAAACGTGTTTGGGAAGACAACCAGACAGTAACATTGATAGAAAATTGCAATTCCATCATCTCAAGCCAAATGCCTTTGAAATTACAAGATCCAGGGAGTTTCATTATTCTATTTGTTGCTGGTCATTTTGAATTTTCTAAATGTTTATGTGATTTAGGTGAACACATTAATCTGATGTCTATTTTCGGGAAACTAGGACTAGGAGAGGTCAAGCCAAGATCGATGCCGATTTAACTTGCAGACCAATCCATAAAAAGGCCTTTTGGTGATGTGGAAGCCGTATTAGTAAAAGTGGACAAATTTATAATTTTTGTTGATTTTGTTGTGTTAGATTTTGAAGATGATAAGAATTGTCCGTTAATTTTGGGTAGGCCCTTTATGAATACTAGTAGGGAATTAGTTGATGTGCATGAAGGAAAACTTGTGCTGAGAATTGTTGATGAATAGGTTGAGTTTAATATGACAAAATCTTTGGAGGAACCAATGGATGGAAATGTGTTTATGAAAATTAATGTCATAGATGAGTGTGTGAAAGAGATTAAAGATAGAGTCGATGAAGTGAATGAAATACATAAAGATGAAAGTGTGAAGGAAGATGATTTATGTGAGGAAGTTAAGTTAGAAAGATGGGAGAGGACTGATAGACGTACACGACCTCCCACTGTTAAACCTCCCACTTTAGAGCTTAAACCTTTACCTTCCCATTTGAGATATACCTTTTTAGGGAAGAACCAAACTTTACCCATCATTATCTCCAATGAATTAGAATGTGAGTAAGAGGAAAAAGTGGTGGAGATCAATAATTAGTCGATTGTGGTTATTCTATCATGTTTGAGAAAAATGCTTGCATTGTTAAGAAGAAAACAAGTGACATACTGCTATAGGCTAAGATGAGTGAAAACAAGTTTCCCATAAATTTCTCCTATAAAGAAACTAATGGGATGATGAGCACCGGTATGAAGATTCTAAGGTATGGCATTAGCATTGCGGTCATCCTAATGTCAACGGTCTACAACTACTTACAAGAAAAAGAATGGTAAAGGGTTTATCTATACTCACGGAATTGAATCATGTGTGCAAAGGTTATACAATGGGAAATCCAACAAGAAGGTCCTTCCTTGTAGGATAATCAAAAACAGCAAAAGAAAAGCTTGTGCTAATTGTAACATCCCCTCACTTATGGGAAGGGTATTTTGGTCATTTTGTAATAGGTTAGGATTATTAAATTGTTTTGACATATTCATGCATTCATATATGCACATGAATAACCAATAGTGAATTTTTTTTTTTGCACATGTAAATGTTTGTACATGCATTCATGACATTTTCCCGGTTTAATTGTGAATAATTTTGTGTTATAGAAAAAGTGTTTTAAGTGAATGATAATTTGAATTGGAGAGGTTCATAGGGGTTTTCCCAATTTTAGAG
>JANZXR010098058.1:0-10071 GCA_027575705.1 Erythroxylum echinodendron
TTATGCATGTGCATATATGAATGCATGCATATGTCACTATTCATTTATACACTCCTATTGGTGAGGGGATGTTACATGTCAGGCTATCGTACTTAGGAATGGGGTAGAGCTAGAATAACTAGCAAAAAATCAAGCTAATCCCGACCTTATAGAAGATCAAGAGCTCAAGAAAAAGGATGAAGGATAGGATGTAAACCACTCATACTATCTACCAGATCTTAGTACACCACGTTTTAACATCAAAAAATCTAGGATAGATGTCGATGCAAAGAACCCTACCCTTTAGATTGATGATGATGAAGAGACATTCAACATGAACGATGAATTTAAGAATCCGAAGGTTAGTAGCTCATTTAGGATAATTAATGTGTTCGAATCTTCTGAAAAACAAGAGGATGAAGAACAGATGAAAATAGACGTCGAGTTTGAAGAAAGTATGGAAGACTCTATTCAAGAAGCAGAAGAAGCTAAGGAAACGAAGGTGATTAAGGAAAAAATAGAGAAGTTACAAAGAGTTTAAGGTCAAAAACATAGGCCACGAACATGGTACAACAGGCCACGATCGTGATAGAGAGGGACGAGCCAGGGCAGCTAAGTTACAATCGTGCACTTTGGGCACAGTCATGATAGAGATACCACTTTTAGAATCCAACCGTGATCAAATCACAGGCACAGCAGAAAACAAAAATTTTTTACAGATTTCAAGCTAATCTTGATAATTAAATAAACTCGAATAAAATATGAAACGATTTAGAAATCGTACCTTGTTCGATTCCCATTGAAAAATCTTTGAAACTTTTTCTGATTGATCAATCACAAGTTGTTCAAGTGTCCAACCTCAAACGGCATTCATAGGGTAATTCTCAAACTGCTTTGAGAGGAAGAAGACAAAAACTTGATCTCAAGGTTAGATATGCTAAGTTTTAATATTTATTAAACTTGGTAAATTCTACAAGCACACGGGTCATTCATGTAGTACCTAAGGTATTGATCCCGCGAGGAGGAAAGTCTAGTCTTAAAAACTAAGGTCACATTAAACTACAATAATTCAAAATGAATAAACTCACGCAGAAAATAAACTAATCAACAATTAATTTCAAGAATTGAATTACAGAAATCTAAATAAGATAACAAGTCACATAAGCCAATCCCAAAACCAACCTAGAAACCATCAAGTGACAGAAAGGGGGTTTTAATCTAAAATTAACCAAAACCTAATCAGTTGTGCAATTATCGAATTAATAGGTTTAGATTGTCTTAGGGTGAATTACTCTCTCTCGAGTTATAATTCTTAACCCTAACTAAATAATCCCTAATTTAAATTATGAAATTATGATCTCTCGATTCACAATTGAACCAAAGACTAAATTAGTTTTAATTGTCTAATAACCTATTAGGAACCTATGCTCGATCTCTCGTTTCACGATTCTACTGGTTTGATTCAACACTTTACCTATCAAATCACCTAACTCTCGTTATCCCAATTTGATTATTTTCATTCGGCTCACCCTCTCAGTTTATTGCCAAGTTATTAAGAGCATAATTAAATCACAATTAAATCAATAAGAACATAATTAATCAAACTTTATTAATCGCAAAAATCAAAATCCCAAAGGTGATTATAAACAAAAACTCAACATTCAACAGAACCTATTCTCAACACCAATTTCAATTCTATATACTTGAATAAAATTGAAATAAATAGAAAATACATCGGGAATGGAATTATGGAGGTAATGACAGCAAGAAACCACCTGTTCCAAGAACTACGTCACCTCAAACTTATTCTCCGTGTTTCTCTTCCTTTGTCTCCTTCCTCAATCTCTCGATGACTCTCTAGGTTTTTCTAGAATGTGGCTGACGTGAATACTTTCTTTTTAGACTCTCCAAAACTACTGCATCTGTCCCATAATGATTTATTTTTATTTTGGACACTTTAGGTTAAAGTTAGGGTCAAAATGGACAGAAAAATCTTGTAAAACTCGAGTTTTTGCTTCAGCCCGATGCAGGCCATGATCATGGCCTGAATGGAAGTTCTCTATCATGACTGCGTTTCCTTGTGCATGATCATGGCCTGATTGCGTCTCCATGTGCATGATCATGGCCTGACTGCTTTGGCTCGTCCCTTTCTGTCACAATCGTGGCCTGCTATGCCATGATCGTGGACTCTGTCTTTGGCCCGAAAACTCCTAGTAACTTCTCCATTCTTTTCCATTTACCCTGAAACACTAACAAACACATCAAGGTACCTCAAAAATATAACAATTAAGCTCAAAGACTTATACTAACACATAAAAACAATTAAACATATAAACTAACACAATTAAACCATAAATACACACTCAACACTTAAATTCACACTAAATACATAACAATTTAAACCCTAAAACACAATGCAAATGATAACTATCAACATCCTCAAACTTAAACGTTTGCTTGTCCTTAAGCAAACAAAACAACAAACATAATAAACACAACAAACACGAAGCACACAATGCAAAAATGAGACAATGGCTGCAACTTCATGAAATAAATTTAATCTTGAACACAATCTGATAAGTTATATCCAATCATTAACCTGTAAAATCTATATCTAAGGGCTTTGAATTAAATATACAAGATAATCAGGGTCTAAGTGCTAATTCAATTACCCTTTTCAATTGTACACACACATTGATAATTCTTTGGTCCTTTAGACTCTATAACTATTCCTAAGTACATTTTCATGAAAGTTAAAGCTTATTACAAGTTCGGTAGGTTTTTATTAATAACACTTTTTTCAATAAAAAACACAAACTTAGTCTTTTACTCGGAGGCAAACAGTGGTGATGAATGTTGATCTGGTTACTCAACTAAGTCATTTATTAACAGCTTGTTGGAAATGTGATTATATCCTTTTAATATGAAGGCACACATTTGTGATGCGTGTCGATCTAGTTACTCAGCTATTATCACGTTTTCAACTAGCTATTACCTCTATTCATAACTCGAAGGTCAGAAAAATAGTGATTTATTAATAAAACATACACTTTTCTATTTTTTTACCTTGTTGTTTTTAGTTATTCATTTTCATGAAAAATACTAGTTAAGCTACTTAAGTTGAAAGGCCTCAAATTATAAATGAATGTGATAACCTATGTGGTGCTAAATTTACACTAAATCCTAATTAAGCTATATATTTATCCAAAGGCACCTAATTCACTAATTTTGTGGGCTAATGATTATTTACAACCTAATAGCCTATGTTGAATATTAAATAAATTTCACTCCATCTAAGCCATTGACACATTCATATAGTACGCAAAATGCAATCTAACACTTTCATACCATATGCAAAATCACATGCAAAATAAAAAACATAACCATCCCCACACTTGAACAACACATTGTCCTCAATATAAGAAGGGTATACAAACACACTCGGGGGAAATAAACACATTATACTAAAAACAGAAGAACAAAATACTAGGAAAAATGAAAATAAAAGGGTTAGAACACGAAACTGTTTATGGTGATAAAGGTTGTGATGGTGACAGTGTTGAGACCAAATCTGCTTGACATCGAGAGTATTTCCCTATCTTATAAGTGATTTAAGAGAGCAAAAGCATTAGCAATATATAGTTTAAGGTTTTAGAGTAGTTTTTAATTTTTGTTCTCATTTCTTTCATTCATTTTACAAAGCTTGCTCTTACATGAACAGAAGAGTAACAAGGGTTTGAGTCGTGTGCTGAGATAATAGATTTAGATATCACACTATTAGAACAAACTCTTAAGAAAGTTCAGCGAGAGGAAGACGACGAGTTAGGTAAATCACTAATGGCCGAGGAATTTCAGAGAAATAAGGATTAAGAAGCTAATCAAGGACGATAGCAGAGGACCCTCATAGACTTTATGAGGCCAGGTTTCAACCTACCAAACCAAGGAGTAGCTAGGCTGCTTGTTCAAGCGGCCTCATTCATGATTAAGCCAGCCCTCCTGAACATGCTCCAACAAAACATCAAATTTTACGAATTGGCGAATGAGGATCCTAACATGCACATTGTGAACTCCTCAAGATCTGTGATACTTTTTAATATCACCAAATGTTGGAGTACACTGCTAAGATTAGGTTATTCCCTTTCACACTTAGAGATAGAGTAAAGGCTTGGTATCATTCACTAAGCCCCGTCAACATCACGACATGGGAGCAACTTATGCGTGCCTTTTTAGACAAGTACTTCCCACTGACAAAGACTATAAAGATAAAGAAAATAACTATTTTCCAACAAGGTGACGGGAAAATCAATTTATGAAGCATGGAAGAGATACAAGGACCTGCAAAGGAAGTGCCTACACTACAACCTACTGAAGGAGTTCCTTTTGTAGACTTTTAATAATGGAGTAAACCCACCAACTAGAGGCACTATAGACGCAGCATTAGGAGGATCTTTGATGGGGAATATGGTCGATGAAGTAGAGGAGTTGATCAAGGAGATGGCCAGCAATAGCTACCCATAGACGAGTGAGCAGAGGAGACAGACTATAACTTTTAGAGAGCAAAAGGGAATTGTCGCAGCTGATCAGATGACAAAGATGCAAGTGAAGATAGACAATTTGACACAACAACTAAGAAATATAAAGGTATCATCATCAGCCCAAGTGAAGGCTGTACAAGTGAAGTGTGAGTTCTGTCGTCAGACAGACCATGATACTATGGACTGCTCCTTGATGTGAGAGGATAATTAAGAGCAAGTGAACTATATGGGAGTGTAATTTGGATAAGGAAGGGGAAACAATCCCTACTCCAACACTTGCAACCCCAAGTGAAAGAATCGCCCTAACTTTTCCTAGTCAAACAATAACAATGGAGGGTAGTTCAGAACTCAGAGGAGATCGAGTTTTCAACAAGATAAAGCAAGCTCGATGGAGACAAAGTTACATAGAATTTTAGATAAGCCTAGAACTTTAGGCAATGCACAAAAGAAGATGGAAGAGAAATAAGAAATTCACTAAGAACCATGCTTCCTCAATACATAATTTAGAAGCCCAAGTGAATCAATTGTTCAATGTTTCTTCTATGCAAAATTTGGGAAATACTCATAGAGTTTTAGGGACAAAATCAAGGGAGAAATTAAAAGTTGTTGCACTTCGAAGTGGGAAGGAACTTGAACCACCCATAAAAGTAGTAGAGGAGGCCGCCTAGCCAACTGAGAAAAATCAAGAAAAGGAGAAAGAAGTGGACATAAACGAATACCCTCCTTATATTGCATATCCATCGTACCAACCAAAGGTTCCTTTTCCTCAATGACTATAAAAGAAGGAGCTGGATGAAAAATTTACAAAGTTCATTGAGAAGTTAAGGATGTTGTAGATTAATCTCTCCTTTGTTGAGGCATTAGAACATACGCCTAAATACTCAAAATTTCTAAAGGACATACTATTAAAGAAGCACACTGGGGAAGATAATCAGACAGTAACTTTAACTAGCACTTGTAGGTCAATAGTTACCAGTTAAATGCCTTTTAAATTGAAAGATTCATGGAGTTTCACAATACCCTATGTGATTGGCGAATTTGAATTTACAAAATGTTTGTGTGATTTAGGAGTAAGCATCAACCTTTGTGGTTCTGGACTTTGAAGAAGATAAGAAATGCCCACTGATCTTAGGATGATCCTTTATGAACATAAGGAAAGCCATAATTGATGTTCATGAAGGAAAATTAACACTTTTAATAAGTGAAGATCAGGAAGAACTCAATATGAATAAGGCCTTAAAAAGCCCAACAAATAGTTGGGCATACATGAAAGTAGAAATTATGGATCAAAATTCGTGAGAACTCATTAACAATCACATAGTAGAAGTGCAGTCTTTAGAAGTAAAGATTGACAGTGAAGATCAGAATCCTGAATCTAAAGGAGATGATGAGATGAAGGAGGCAGATGTTCACGTTCAGCAAGACAAATTAGTTCAGAGTGAAGCACCCACACCACCATCTTCAGACAAACCTCCGACATTAGAGCTTAAGCCTTTACTTGCACACCTCAAGTATACCTTTTTTGGTGGAGGTCAGACGTTATCAATAATAATTTCTAACCAATTTAAATGAAAAACGAGAAAGCAAGGCATTGGAAGTTGTTAAAAAAAGGATGAAAGCCATCGGATGGCAGATTACTGGAATTCGAGAAATAAGCTCAAATGTCTGCATGCATCGAATAAACTTAGAGGAAGGGTGTATAACAGTGAGGGAGTGTCAGTGGAGATTAAATCCTAACATGAAAGAGGTAGTTAAGAAATGTATCATAAAACTCTTAGATGTAGGGATAATTTATCCCATCTCTGATAGTGAATGGGTAAGTCCAGTACAATGAGTACCTAAAAATGAAGGAATGACGGTGATAGAGATTGATAGTGGAGAAGTAATTTCAACAAGAACAGTCACAGGATATAGAATATGTATAGATTATCACAAACTCAACTCAGTGACTAAGAAAGATCACTTTCCTATCCCATTTATAGATCAGATGATAGAAAGGGTAGCTAGCCATTCATACTATTGCTTCTTAGATGAATACTCAGGCTATAATCAGATTTTAATCTACCCTGATGATCAGGAGAAAACCACATTCACTTGCCCCTACGGCACCTTTGCATACAGACAAATGCCCTTCGAACTTTGCAATGTCCCAGCCATATTCACTTTATTAACATGATAGAAGACATAATGGAGGTGTTCGTGGATGATTTTTTAGTCTCTAGAGACTCTTTTGGAATGTGTTTAAATAATTTCGATAGAGTGCTTCATAGATGTGAAGAATCACATTTGGTGTTGAATTGGGAGAAATGTCACTTTATAGTACAAGAAGGCATAGTGCTAGCATATAAAATCTCACATCAAGGATTCGAAGTCGACAGAGTGAAGATAGATGTAATAGGAAAACTCCCACCATTAAGCTATGTAAAAGGAGTGCGAGGTTTCTTAGGCCATGTAGGATTTTACCATCAATTTATCAAAGATTTTTTGCAAATTACAAGACTTTTGATAAACCTTTTATTTAAGGAAATGCCATTCATGTTTAGTGATAAGTGTATGTCCGCATTCAACATTTTAAAGGAGGCATTAATATTAGCACCAATTTTATCACCACTAGACTGGACACTCCTATTTAAAGTTATGTGTGATGCAAGTGACCAGGCCTTATACTGCACTTTAGGCCAAAGTAAAGATAAGAAGTTGCATGAAATCTTCTATACCAGCAAGGCTTTTGTAGGAACACTATTAAATTATACTACTACAGAGAAGGAACTATTCGCAGTAGTGTACGCTTGTCATATGTTTTAACAATATCTTTTGGGTTCAAAGGTAATTGTATTCATTGACCATGCAGCAGTAAAATACCTTTTCAACAAGAAAGATGCTAAACCTAAACTCATTCGAAAGGTGTTACTTCTGTAAGAATTTGATATAGAGTTGAGACATAAAAAGGGAGCAAAAAATGTGGTCATAAATCACTTATCTAGAGTTGAGGGAGGGCAATGCGAGCAAAGTAATGACATCAATGAAAATTTTCCTGATAGAACTCTGATGTTATTTGAGAGCTTGACTACACCATAGTTTGCAGATATGGCCAATTATGTTGCCAGTGGTAAACTTCCATCAGATCTCTCTTACCAATAAAGAAAGAAATTCTTGCGTGATTATAACTGATATATATGGGATGAGCCAACCCTATATAGAGCATATATAGATGGTTTGATGCGACGTTGAGTTCCAGATGAAGAAATGTTAGACATCCTAAAGCAATGTCTTGAAGGTCAGTGTGCTGGGCATTATGGAGCCAACAAAACGCCAGCCCTGATACTTGAGAGTGGATTTCATTAGCCACAGTTGTTTAAGGATATGCAAACCTATGTGGCACAATGTGATCGATGCTAGAGAATAGGTAACATTTCCAAGAGGGATGAAATGCCTTTATCCAACATTCAAGAAGTATAAGTCTTTGATGTATGGGGCATTGACTTTATGGGTCCGTTCCCATCTTCAATAGGGAACATGTATATCCTAGTTAGAGTTGACTATGTTTCATGTTGGGCTGAAGTGGTAGCATCCCCAACCAATGATGGGAAGCTAGTGCAGAAATTCATTAAATAGTTATTTAACTAGTTTAGAGTACCAAGTACAAAAATAAGTGATGGAGGTGCAAATTTTTGCAACAGATCTTTCAATGCCCTCCTAAAATGATATGGCATGCACCACTAAGTTGCCACACCTTACCATCCACAGATTAGCATCCAAGTGGAAGTTGTTAAATAAGAACTAAAGTGAATTCTGAAGAAGACAATGAATGACTCTCGAAAGGATTGGGCAGCAAAGCTAGATGATGCCTTATGGGCCTATAGGATAGTTTTTAAAACACCCATCAGAACAATTCCATATGGGCTCATTTATAGGAAAGCATATCATTTCTTGGTTAAATTAGAACATCGGGCACATTGGGTGATTAAAGAATTAAATTTTGATTGGAAACAAGTTGGAGAAAAGAGATTCTACAACTAGACGAACTTGAAGAGTTTCATTTTAATGCTTACGAAAATGCCACTATGAATCTCCTCATCATATTCTTCTTCCTCCCGATGATTAAACCTTACTTGTTTCCCTCTTCGAAGAGCAATTGCATTTAAACTTTTTGGGTTCATCACAGTATTTGAAGGAATGGTCCCACTGCTTCTTTCTTGGTTCTCGTTGTTGGATAATTGAGTGACAAAAGAGTTGATGTTCTTCGCTTTTGTCTCCCATTGCTCTATTCTCTTTTCCAAGGCACTAAACCGAGCAGCATTCTTTGAAGAATCTTGCTGAATCAGAGAAGCAATGGCATTGAATTGATTATTGTTTAAATTTCGCTCTTCCTTCATCAAAGTCATCATATTTTTCAATAATTGGTTGGTATCCTCCTTAGGTGGGACAGCCATGATTTGCTGTTGGATGGGGAATGGGTTAGTGGAAGTACCATCTCCTCCCCCTTGTTGAAATGTGTTTTGAACCTATCCCTCTTCATTCCTCCAACTAAACCTAGGGTTGGCCTTCCATCCCTCGTTATAAGTGTTGGAGTAGGGGTCCCATTTCTGATTTGGTCATCCCGGATACACTGCAGACACTTCTTCAAACAGACTGGGGCAAATACTGGATATGTGCATCACTGACCTATAAGTATCACAGCTAGATGCTGTGAAATCCATAGAAGATGTCGGGCGATGCACATTCATATTCTTCAGCTCTGCAGTGATGAAGGATAATTGTGATGTCACTCTGCTATCCAAAGAATCAACTTTTAGCTCCAAACTCTCCACTCTTCTAGATTGGGATGTTATGGTACCCAACTCATGCACTCCTTAAGTCTCTCTCACACTGTACTGCTGATGATTTAGAGCCATCTTCTTGATCAAATCCCATGCTTTCAAAGCTATAAGATCAATCAATGAACCTCACGATGCCACATCTAACATACCTTTGTCTTGATTTTTCAATCCATTATAGAAATATTGCACTAACTGTTCATCTGGTATTTAAGGGTAGGGGCATCTAGATAACAAATCTTGGAAGCAGTTCCAGTAGTCATAAAAAGACTCATCATAATCCTAGCGTGTCGAGTAAATCTCCTTCCTCATCGATGAAGTGCGGGAAGTTGGAAAGTACTTTTCCAAGAAAGCCTTCCTCATATTGGCCCAGCTATGGTAGGCATTCGCCACATGCCTTGGAAGACTCATGTACCACTCTCTTGCTTTTCCTACCAGAGATAGGTGAAACACCTTCCATAGCACTTAATCAAGTGAAGCTCCTACTGGCTTCATACTCTAACAAATCATAGACAAGGATTGCAAATGCATGTAGAGATCCTCTCCTATCAATCCATGAAATTTAGGAAGAGAATTAATGAGTAATCCCTTAACTTCAAAATTAACATCAAAATTAGGACTAGCAACAATAAATGGGTCATAATTCACATCAAAAGTTATTGCTTCCCTAATAGTCCTTCTCCTTTGATTCCCATTTTTTTCACCTACTCTCTCATGCTCCCCATTACCTCCATTATCAC
>JANZXR010098079.1:0-10069 GCA_027575705.1 Erythroxylum echinodendron
GATGAGGAATAGAATAGAATAAGTATTACTTTGTTTGGTTTAAGGAATGGAATAGATAAAGAATTTCTATGCTAGTGATTGGTTTGAAAGTATAAACTTGGAATAATAAAGGAATAACTAATAAAAAGACCAAAATATCCTTACCCTTATTATTATTATTATTATTATTACTACTACTACTACTACTACTACTAAATTCATTATTATTATAGATTTTATTATTTTATTAAATATATTTATTTTATTATTAATAAATTCCTTATTATTATAAAAATAATTAAAATTATTAATTATTTTATATTTATATTTATTATTAATTTTCTTCTTCTTATTATTAAATTTATTATTCTTATTAAATTTACTATTCTTATTCTTATTCTTATTATTAATTATTATTATTATTAAATTTCTAATTATTATCATTATTATTATTATTATTATTAAATTCCTTAATATTAATAATTTTTTCTTAATTTTATTATTATTATTATTTAATTCCTTATTAATTTTAATTATATTTTTATTATAATTAAATTTCTTATTATTATTAATTTTCTTCTTATTTTTATTAATTTTATTATTCTTATTTTTATTAATTATTATTATTATTATTAATTGTCTACTTAATATTTTTTTATCAATTCTATTTAGTATTATTAATTATTAAATTCCTTATTATTATTATGATTATTCTTATTATTATCAATTTATTATTATTATTATTAATTTTGTACTTATTATTATTATTCTTATTATTATTAATTTAGTATTTTAATTAATTATATTATATTTATGTTATCATTATTAAATTCCTTATTTTTATTAATTTTCTACTTATCATATTATTAAATATCTCATCTAAAGCAAATCCCAAGTTGATTTAAGATATAGATATTTATAAATATGAAACTCCATCTTGTTTGATTAATGTCCTACGTAGGTGCTGTGTGTGAATTTGATATGTAATAGAATGCAGCAGTTACTGATAAACCATTTGCTTTCTTTATCATACATACCCGTCCACACAAGACCATATATACATATGCCTTTCAACCTAATGCTTGATGCCTGGACATCTGGATGAAACAATGGAGAGTAAAAAGAAGCGGGAAAACAAATAGTTATCAGGACTAGCACGAGAATCAGAACTGGGATTTTGGTATAGAATCATGTATATAAATCCCATGTTGTGAAAAATACACATAGAGAGACAGTTCATAGGATGTCATTTGCTGTAATGAAATTGGAAGGAAAAGAAGAATGCTCTTTAAAATAACTACTGCCAAAATTGCATGACCAAAACAAGACAGCTCTATGGCACCAGTCTCCTTAAGCATCCTAACAATTTTTGAGGTAGTTCCTCTCACAATCGAATCACCAACAACCACAACCCTTTTCCCTTTCAACACGCCTTTCACTAGTGAGAGCTTGAGTTTCACACCAAAATCTTTGATCTTTTGTGAAGGTTCAATAAAAGTTCTCCCTACATAGTGTGACCTTATCAATCCTTGTTGAAATGGCACTCTTGCTTTAGCTACATAAAAGTTTCACTTTTCAAATATACATGAGATGAGATAGAGAGGTAAAGAAAAGAGCAATAAATAAATTAGATAGAATCTTTACATTACATGCCAAAATCAAAAGGCTTCAGAATTAGGAACAACAGATTTAAATGCTTCACTAGGTTCCTTCTCCACTCTGATGCCAAATCCCAAAGTTGCTTCCCTTTAAGGTCCATGAATAGTATGATCGTAACAGTTTTTTTTACAAACTTTATTTCAATGAAAAAACATTTTAAGAGATCGTAACAGTTTAAGGCAAATAATCAACAACACACTTCAGTATAAGAGATCGACCAATCACATGAAAGTCTAAATGCTGGGCAATATAAACAAAATCAGTGTAAATAACTGTAAATAATTTTAACACCAACTAATAGTGAATTAAGCTTCTGATTACGACCAGTACATGGGATTTACCTTAAAGGCAGATCTCCTTAAACAGGAATCTTTTCCAACAGGAACAGCAACTGAAACCTGCGATAGAGAAAAAGTCTGTTTATAGACTATGTAATTTGAAGAGAAAACCTCATATTGTCTGGTTGGAGTGAGGAAACAAAAAAGTAAATTAACACAAGGGTATAGAAACCTCAAACCCAAAAGAGGGTAGGCTCCCAAGGCAAGAACATGAAACAGAACAAAATGGAAACAGAGAAAAGAAACATAAAAAGCATGGAAACCGGGTATTGACCTGAGATAATGAAAGACGTCGAAGAAACTGTTCGAGAAAGAAGAGAAGCTGAAAAAAAGTGGTCAATGAAATTATATAATCTCCATGGATGATTCATACTAGCTACGTATGAACATAGGACCAACCTATTATATTGGTCGATTAAGAAAAAATTGGAGATACCAGTTGAGTTTAAGAATCCCCCCTTACTTGGGATTCAAAATTTAACATAGTAAATACAATCCCCTTTTGAGTTCAAGAACAAAAGAGATGTTCCCAATAGATGAATCTGAATAACAAAAATAGCCACTTACAGGAGACAAAAAAAAACCAGAACTTATTCGTGGCCGCATTGGAATCACGAACTTACAGAAGACCAAAATCACAAAAATAGCCACTTACAGAAGACAAAAATCATGAACTGGAGAAGAGAATCACGAGCTTGAAGAAGAGCCCAGTCAGTTTCGGGGGGAAGGCTCATCAGACGTTGAAGAAGGTGAAGTTTCGGGAGGCTTAACTTGAGAAGGATAAATTTTTCTGGAAGAAGAATAGTTATTCGTGGAATAGATAAAGATAGGTGGGGAGTAGTTTTATCTATTCCTCAAAATTTAAGAATAGATATTCCTGAAGATTACCTATTCTGTGTCTGTTTCTAACCAAACACAAGTTTAATAATATACAAGGAATACGTTTGGAATAGAATTGCTATTCCATTGAACCAAACATCACGTTAGTTGTATCAAAAATGAATTTAATTTATATTAAAATTGAACATATCAGAACACAAAACAAGTTAGCCTGTTAATCATTTTTACAAAAGTGAGTAACAGGACCAGAATAGGAGATATGTATTGGTATCACAGAACAAAAGAGACTTATGTCTCAACACCTTATCGAGAGACATCGAAGTGTTAATATCAGAAGAGATTTAAGTCTCACACACCGAAGTGTCTATATCAGGAGACACTAAATTGTTGACTCCTTAGTGTCACAAGAGTAGTTACAGACCCTTCTACTTCTAGGTATGCCTATTTACCCACGACTAGGACTTGACAGTTTTAAAACAATCAATTTCAGATTTCACAATCACAAGCAAAAGATGTTATATCTTTATTCCACTTTCCTCAAATTGAACAAGTATATAGGCACATCCAACTAATCATACCATATAATTATAAACATTTGAAATAATGGACCATTAAAGGCATTATGTATTTACACATTCCATATCATGACACAAAGTTCCAATTTGTAAGCAATCATATTCAATTCACATAACGTAAACCTTTTAAAACACATTGGTATTCATAAGAACACATTCATCTTGAAATACATCATTCTTTTCAACATTAGACACATTATTAATTAACCTCACATTCTTTAAGTAATTACCTCTATTAATAAACTATAAGTCAATTACCTTTTACTCCATTAATCTAACATCATCTAGATTCATTTTTAATCTCAATTAAGTTTAATTAAACCATTGTTAAAAGTCCTAACCTTATATATGTCAACAATTGCACAAAACCAAGTTTTTCAACTTCCTAACTCTTTCCCACGACCGTGGGAATATGCCTTATAAATCCCACGATTGTAGGATGAGTGAACCGAAGGTTCATTCACCCACAACCTTCAAATTGCACCTTTTCCAGATTTTCTTAGGATAGGTTTCGGGTCAGTTTTGTATGGCCATTCTGACGTAGAAACTGAGGTTTCTAGGTAATATGTTCATCTAAATAAATGTTCCTCTATTTCTTAAGTTTCTAATGGACTAAATTTAATGCAATTGGATTCATTATTACTAGATTTATACTCAAAATACTACAGAATATTCTCAAATGGTGATAGTAACCAAAACTCAACTTCAAGCCAAATTCTAAAACCCTTAGAAATAGAATTAAAATTCTACTTCTTCATAAACATTGTATATATATGTATATAGTTTATTCTACAATTAAAATCACCCCATTTGGATATCTATAGGTCAATTTATGGCTAAAATACCAATGTCTGTTCAGTGGAACCACTACAATTAACTCATACACCTTCAACATGCCTTCACCATAGTTCATCAATTCCACTTCAATTCTGCATTATTCATGCCTCAATTCCACATCAATTTCATGTCCAGAACAAATTCAAAAATCATGCATTAAATAAATTACAAATAAATATCTTCCATACATCAAACCAAACCAAAAATTATCATACAATGATGAAGTTTCCAGCATATATTTCTCATCATCTTAACACATATTTCATGCCAATTCAAATCACATAAAACTTATATGAATATATGCTATCAATTTTAGAATTCCCTTACCTGAGTAACCGCAAATTCTTACTTCAAAGAATCAACCAATCTGGAAAAATTGAAACAACATTGCATTTGTCAAACCAAAACTATTTTTCCAGCACTTCCAAGCCACCTACCCACACCTAAGATAAATGTGTAAATTTCAGCACTAACAAAACAATAGAACCGAAAATAACAAATCCTACTTCTTAATGCAGTAAATTATAAAAATCCAAATGAAGATGATCCAAAATCAAGAAAAATTCTAGAAGTTGAGAGGGAGTGAGTGGTTTCGGTGGAGAGGAGCAAGGAAGAGAGTGAAAAAAATTCCAGCAGAAAATTTGCCACCTTTGGATGCTAGGTGTCATCAAACTCCATAAGCATGTGTCAACTAACATATCATACCATGTAACATTTGATTATGCTTCCATTTGTCACCTTAAGATGCTGCCATTAGTCATATACAAAAATCAGTCCACGGATCACTCTAAAATTGGTCCACTTTTCATATAATCATTGGTCCATTTTTCAATCAACCAATGGTGCCAAATGTCATTCAAAATATAGGCTTAGTCATACTAATTTTCATGTACTAACTTGTCTTGCCACTTGACAATTTTCCTATTCCAAATGTCCATTTTAATACCTCAATTCTCTAATGGTGTTAATTAATCCCAACCCACTGAGTATGATCCATTAACCAAAATTCAAGACATATGCAATTTACAATCAAATTACAATTTCTAGTACATATATTTTCATGCATATGTAACATTTTAACTAGGGTACAATTTGGTGCCTTGTAATTCTCTCTCCTTTAAAAGAATTTCACCCGTGAAATTTGTACCTGATTAAAATAGTTAAGGATATTAAACCTTCATGGTCTTTTCTGGTTCCCATGTTGCTTCCTCGAGTCCATGGTGTTGCCAAAGTACTTTCACCAAATGTATTTGCTTATTCCTGAGTTGTTAGGCTTCTCTAGCTAAAATAAACATAGGCCCTTCTTTATAAGTCAAATCTAGTTGTACTTGAATTTCTTGCATAGGAATCTTGTATGTATCATTAGACCAATATCGTCTCAACATCAAAACATAAAACACATAATGTAACTTGGCTAACTCTCTAAGAAGAGCTAATTGATATGCTACTGGTACAACTCTCTTAAGAATCTCATAAGCGCTGATGTATCGTGGAATAAGCTTACCTTTCTTCCCAAACTGAAGTATGTGTTTCCATGGTGATACTTTCAGGAATACCTTTTCACCTACCTGATATTCAATATCTTTTCTTTTTAAATCGATATAGGACTTCTGTCTATCACTGGCAGCTTCCAATATTTTTTGGATAATTTGAATTTTCTCTTCAGTATCTTTCACAGTATCAGGCCCAATCATCTTGTTTTCACACAATTCAATCCAATAAATAGGATTTCTACACTTCCTACCATACAAAGCTTCATAAGGCGCCATGCTAATACTAGTTTGATAATCGTTGTTGTAAGCAAACTCCATCAGAGAAAGATAGTTATCCCAACTTCCTGAGAATTCTAACACTCAACCCCGAAGCATATCTTCTAATATCTGGATAAACCATTCTAGATAAACTGTTTAGATTGTCCATCTATCTGGGGATGGAAAGCGGTACTAAACTTAACTTAGAGTACCCAATGCCTTTTGTAAACTTTTCCAAAATCTTGAAATAAATCGAGGATCATAATCAGAAATAATAGATAGTGGCACCCTATGCAACCTCACTATCTCATTCATATATAGGTCTATAAGCCTATCCAAAGAATAATCAGGACGAACATGCAGAAAGTGAGCAGACTTGGTGAACTTATCAGCACTCACGCATACAACATCATGCTACCTCTGAGTGAAACGGAGTCCGGTGACAAATTCTAAGTTAATGTTATCAAATTTCCATTAAGGAATAGAAATAGGATGTAATAAACCAGATGGAACTTGGTGCTTAGTTTTAACTTACTGACATGTCAAACATTTAGATACATAATCCACTACATCACGTTTCATACCTGACCAATAGTAATGCTACTTTAGATCTTGATACATCTTATTTCCACCAAGATGCATTATAAAGATAGTATTATGGGCCTCAAACAATAACGTTCTCTTCAATTGATCATAAGCTGGCACACATAATCAATCTTTATAATACAGATCACCATCCCTTCACAGAAAAATCTGGTTGTTTACTTGCGCGAGTCGCCAAAATAAATTGTTGCAACTTATCATCAACTTTCTGTGCATCACAAATTTCTTGCCTTAAGGTAGGCCTAGCTTTCAGTTGAGCTATTAAGGCTCCATCATATACAATTTTTCTTTCACTCTGTTGCACTGTCAAAGGAGAAATGGTCTTTCGACTTAAGGCATCAGCCACGACATTAGCCTTACCTAGATGGTAGTCCACAATGTAGTCATAAGCTTTAAATAGATCCAACCAACTTAGTTGTCTCAGATTAAGTTCCTTCTGAGTAAGAAGATACTTCAAACTTTTATGATCAGTAAAAATCCTACACTTTTCACTATACAAGTAGTGTCACCATATTTTTAAACCAAACACTACCACTTCAGTTACCTAAAGGCACATGCAACTACCTTTCCATCATATATCAAAACACAACCTAAACTATTTCTAGATGCATCACTAAACATAACATATTCCTTACTTGAAGTGGGTTGAACTAATACAGGAATTTCGGTAAGCATTCCTTTGATTTGATCAAAACTAGCTTGACATCTATCAGGCCATTCATACTTCACTCCTTTTTATAGTAGTTTAGTCAAAGGGGATGCTATCACTAAGAATCCCTTCACAAACCGGCTCTAGTAACCCACCAAACTAAGAAAACTTCTCATTTCTGCCACATTCTGTGGCAGCTTCCAGTTAATAATTACTTCAATCTTATTCGGATCAACTCTAATCCCTTGAGAAGAAACAACATGTCCTAGAAATGATACCTTCTGAAGGGAAAAATCACACTTACTCAACTTAGCATAAAACTGCTTTTCCCATAGGGTTTGTAACACAACCCGCAGATGCTTAACATAGTAATGCTTATTCTTGGAATATACCAGGATATCTTATATAAACACCACTACTAACTTGTATAAATAGGGCCTAAACACTCTATTCATTAGATTCATAAATATAGCTATAGCATTAGTTAGCTTAAATGGCATCACCAAGAATTCATAAAGTCCATAGCGGGTCCTAAATGCAGTTTTCGAAACATCTACATCATTTACCTGAAGTTGATAGTATCCTGATTGTAGATTTATCTTGGAAAATACTCCTGCACCTTCAATTGATCAAACAGATATTCTATTCTTGGTAACGGATACTTATTCTTCACTATGACTCTGTTTAATCACCTATAATCAATGCATATCTGGAGAGTACCATCTTTCTTTTTAACAAACAAAATCAGTGCTCCCCAGGGTAAGACACTGGGTCGGATGAACCCCTTATCTAGTAACTCTTATAACTAAACCTTCAACTACTTCAATTCAGTAAGAGCCATCCTGTACGATGCCTTGGATATAGGAGTAGTGCTAGGCATAACTTTAACAGACAACTACACTTCCCTTTCAGGAGGGAGTCTAGGTAACTTTTTAGGAAAGACATTCGAAAATTCACTCACCACTAAAATATCTTGCAATTTACCACGCTCCTTCTTAGAGGCAAATAATAAGTTTCACATCCCTTCCTAAGGAATTTCTGAGCTTGCATAGCAGATACCACATTAGCTAGAGAACTAGTGCAGATGCCATATAATATTATTTCAGGCTGATCAGGCTTCCTAAGCACAACTATCTTAACATTACAGTTAACCGTTGCCTGATGCTTGGATAACCAATCCATACCCAAAATCAAATCAAATTCATGAAAGGACAATCTAATCAGATCCACTATATATTCACATCCTTGGATCATAATAGGACAATTTTTATAAATCTGATTAGCTAACACTCTACTACCAAAAGGAGGTGGCACTTCATAAATGGACGAGGTTGCATAGGATTATTACTTTCTGTAACCTCGTCAACGATTTCGTGAGATCTTTCCATATTTCATTTTATAATAAAAATATGGGATAAACCGCATTAGGCCAAACACAACCCTTATATCCATTTATAAGCAATAGTTAAGTGTTGGTTAAACTAGACTTGCCAAAACCATGCTCTGATACCAAACAATGTAACATCCATATACCTTCTGGGTGGATATGTAGATGCTACACAAAACATAACTAAAATAATCCAATATATACTAAAGCATTTCTAGAAACTCAAGGAACATACATTTCATTCATCAATGGTTCGGTCATACTCAGAACATAACATATGCATGGTACTTATTACATACAAGCCTTAAATCCAAATCCAAACTGTATTAATGTATTACAAACCATTAAACAAAACACAAAATACAATATATCCTATTACATTGAAAAATAAAACAACTAAAAAACAAACTGAACATTTCCAGAACAAAACATAATCTTCTTGACCACTACGATTATTTTTATCCCAGTCTCAAGTCTTCTTATTAGAACCTACATGGAGGCAAAACCACCATGCTAAGCATATAGCTTAGTCAGGGATAACTAACACATGTAATCTGGTGATTGTTTCTAACAATCGCTTAGCATTCATATGTAATGAATTATATCAAATCTCAGACAACCTTTAATTGTTCAAATTACTGAACATTTCAATATCATTTGCATCAGAACAAAATATAATATATCAGAACATAATACAAAATATACTTGCTTCAAACTTACACATATCTGAACATAATATCATAATCACAAAACAAAACCTTAAAGTATTTGAATAAATCTTGTTTATATTAGAAAAATATTAAGTTGTATCAAAACTAAACTTAACTTATATTAGCGCTAAACAAGTTAGCCTGCTAATCGTTTTTATAGAAGTGAGTAACGGGACCAGAATAGGAGATACCTATTGGTATCACAAAACAAGAGAGACTTATGTCTCGACAACAAAGTGTCCTTATCAGGAGACACCAAAGTGTCAATATCAAGAGAGACTTAAGTCTCAGACATCGTAGTGTCTATATTAGGAGACACCGAAGTGTCGACACCTTAGTATCACAGGAGTAGCTGCAGACCCTTCTAGACATGCCTATTTACTCATAATTAGGACTAGACGGTTTTAAAGCAATCTATTTCAGATTTCACAATCACAAGAAAAAGATGTTATGTCTTTATTCCACTTTCCTCAAATAGAACATATACAAATGCATATCCAACTAATAAGCGTAAACATTTGCAAAAATGTACCATTAAAGACATTATGTATTTACACATTCCATATCATGACGTAAAGTTCCAATATGTAAACAATCATATTTAATTCACATAACATAAACCTTTTGAAACACATTGGTATTCATAAGAACACATTCATCTTTAAACATATCATTCTTTTCAACATTAGACACATTATTAATTTTGTTAAAATTTATTGAGTATTCTAGAAAATTCTAGAT
>JANZXR010098119.1:0-10067 GCA_027575705.1 Erythroxylum echinodendron
GATATGAGCATTTTAAGTGGTGATGTTGCAGAGAAGGTATTGTATATGATAGCTATGGTGAATGATGATGTTTTGTTCGTTATGATCAATGATCTTGTATGATGTGTTTTATGGATGTTTTGAATTGAAAGAGAAGTGAAAATGATGAAGAAAATGAGTTAAGAATGTTAGATATGCATAGGATGGGTCTTAGGTAGCTTAAGGAGGTGGAAGTGTGGAATTTGACCCGTAACTATCCGTTAAACGAACTTGAATGTCCGCTTAGCGGACCTTATCGGGTTTGAAAATTCCCCAGTTCAGTTCATGTCCCTTTGGAGGGACATCATGTCCTCTAAGCGGATCTTTTCGGGTGAAAATGGCTCCTAAGCCCTCCTATGTTCGTTTAAAGGGACTTTATGTCCGTTAAACGGACACTCTCGGGACAGCTACAATAAATTTCGACTTTGACCCATTTTTGAAGCATAATCTCGCTTTATGGTCTTCATAAAATTTGTATATATAGAAGTATTATTTGAAATGGTCCAAGAATGGCCTCATTCCAAGATTTCTAGAGAAATTTATGCCAATTCTCTAAAGATAGGTACAATATGATTGAGGATATAAACATTGCTTAAATGTCTTGGCCATAACTTTATCGTTCGACCCCCAAATGAAGTGATTCTTGAAGCAATGATTTCCTAACACATTCTTCTATCCCTACAACACAACTACAGTTTTGGAGATGCCATTGTGTTGAATAAGTCAATTATGATTTTAGTGACTGACTATTATGGGCACACCACTCTTATGGAAATGGCTAATACGGATTCATAGAGATAACCCTCAAGGTAATCCGCAAGCTCACGTCTTATGATGACTCTGTATATTGGGCTCCAGAAACGGGGTTAAACACTTCAGATTCCTCTACTATGGCCATTTTAAATATGATGTTCTTTAATTCATCTAAGTTTGAGGATCCATTCTGAATAGAGCCAATCCAAGCTTGAAAATAATTAATTGCCTCCTTGAGATGCCCTTTTGTTTACTGATAGTTGTAGACTACATTGTGTTTTTGTAGGTAGTTTAGTTTGTATTTAGTTGTTAATTAGATTGTTTAGTGCATGTTTAGGTTGGAATTGTGTTAGTTAGTAGATATTTATGTTTTAAGCATTTTTGTGTGTTAGAGCATGTTTTCGAGTTTCAATTTTATGTATTTGAGGTGCTTTTATGAGTTTGCTAGTGTTTCAAGGCAAAGAGTGAAAAATGTAGAAGAACTAGGAGCTAACCTAGGGCCATGATCGTGGAAATTGACTAATTTGTCAAACAATATAGCACACCCTAGAATTCAACCTAGTAAGTTAACCAAAAGAGAGAAAAGGAAAATTATCTATCTTTAATACTAACTTAACCAATTATGATTTATCGAATTAATAGTTCTAGATAATCCTAGAGTCAATTACTCCCTTTCAAGTTATAATTGAACCCTAAAGCATAAAGCCTAATCAGATTATGGGAAGTTGTAATCTCTTAATTAACAACTGATCCAAAACCTATCAGTTCTTAAGTTTTCTAATAAACAATAGGAAACCTATATATGATCTCTCTATATAAGATTTACCAACCTGATTTAATTCTGAATATATTAAATTACCTAGCTCTCGTTTAGAGGTCTTTTGATGGGAATAGAATTTCCCATAAATTTGTTGTACACCTCTACCCATGTGATCAATGAATTGGATGGAAGGGTCATCAATCATGTCTTGGCCCGATCTTTCAATGTATATGGAAAACATCTCATTCTGAGTTAATCTTCGTTTAAGCCATCTAAAGGAAATGTCCGAAGAGTGGTATAGAATTCCCAAATGAATTTTAAAGGGTCTTCATTAGGAACCCTATAAAATGATGATAGCATATTATAGTGGATGCTCTTCAATTCATAGTTTCTGGTTGCCTCTCCCAAATGTATGCACATAGTGGTAGTACTAACCATTGCCTCTCCCAAACTTGTAATGGTTGGTCACGCCTCTTTCATGTAATATTTTCATATTTTTCTAACAATATTAACAAAATACACCAAATATCCTTAATTCGTTCAACTTTGGATTAAAACACACGAATTTGTAACCAAAATCAAAATATAAAGGCGTGCAAAAATCAATAAAAATTAGACATAATAAATACACATTAACCTAAATGTTCCCAACATTACATTTCAATTAGTATAAATAAAACTTTTATTATCTTTAGTTATCATGATCAAGATCTTGAAAATCATAACATTAATTACATTATGATTTGACTCTTGATCGCTATTATATTTGATCAAAGTATCACCATTGTCATATAATTCATTGTTAATATAGTCTTCATCTTTTTCTAAGAAACGATTAGTTTTTACTTCATTTTCTTCTAGTATATTCGGATCATCATGTCTCCTATGGAGTGATTGTATATCTACATCTTCTATTTATGGGGCTCCATTATTTAGGTTTGATTTAATCTTTTGATATACTTCATCACTGTCTTCACTCATTAGACCATTTTCTCTTTCACAAAAAATCGAAGAGATTTCACTGTTGAAAATTTTGATCAACTTTACAATTAATACCTAATACAGCATCATTGAGGTAGAATTCTTGCTTCACTTAACTTACAAAGACAAAAAGGTCATTATCATACCATGTGTTACTATTATTGAAGCTAGTAATATTTCCATTCACTTTTATGTCACTAAGATTAAACCATTTGCACTTAAATAGAACAACCTTTTTATCCTTCATGTAATGTAACTATATCATTTCTAAGATGACACTGTAGAAGTCAATAAAATCGTTGTCATGTTGTCCCTTGACAACAACCTCCTAATTTTTGCTTCTAAGTTAACTACCTAAATCTTTCCATTAATAATGCAACTTGTATATTTTTTTCCACACATATAAGGCCTACATGCCAAAGCATATAATGTTGTTATCGCTCTTGCATTTGACAGTTATGTAATCATATCATCTGTAGGACAAAATATAATTAGAATTTAATCTAACCTACAAATTGCCATAATTTCATAATATTTTATCAATAACTTACTAGAGTCTTAAACCATAATGGGAACTTAATCTTGTGTCACTATTTAACATTAACAATCCCTTTGCTTTGATTCTCATCATTGTGTTCTCTATTTGAAAAAGTAAATGGATATTAGAAAATACAGGTTGGATGCTATATTTAACTATGAAATAATTAATGAGAAGTAATATACACACTTATATATATATATCAACTTCCTCACAATTGTTCAAAATATAATAATCCCAATTTTGAGTTTGTCTTTAGATAACTCCAAATATTTTCCTATTCTAAGTGGCCTTATTTTTTAGGAGAAAACTAACAAGCCATTATCTTGATCAAAATCAAAGTTATGTTCTTTTCTATTAAGTCCTTTTTCCACGTCATTTAACTACATCGAAAAAAATGTCAAGCATTCATTTGCTATATAAGCCTCTGTAATAGACCCTTTAATTTGAGCTCTATTATGTACATAGTGCTTTAAAAGAGTCTAAAAACCTAAACAAAATATAAAGCATGTTTAATTCTTTCTAACTAATAATTTAACAAAAAATTAAAAGTTAATATAAATTATCTTTCAATGTCGAGCATCTGTCAAAATTGAACCGGTCTATAAAATTTTGCCTCGTATGGCAAATGAATTTCCAAAAATCTATGTCTTTTTTTATTTTTTGAAACTTTTCTACTTTTAGTGTCTTGTAATATAATTATTACAAAAACTCCCAATTGTCCTAAAGTTATGAGCACATCCTTCGACAAACACCCGTATATTTCAACAGGAAGTAATTGTTATAGAAGTACATGACAATTATGGCTTTTCAACCTAAAAATTTTTCCATCTTTGACATTGACACAATAGGCTACATTAGAGGCTACCCATTAGGAAACGTGACTGATTTAAGAAATTGAAAAAAAGTATACTTCTTCTTTCTTGACATGTTGTAACAAGCATGTAGAATGATGTATGACCCATCATCTCTCTTTTCAAATATAAATCTTTTTTTACATTCATATCTTCTAAGTCTAATATATCTTTAATTGTGTCTTTCGATTTGCCATCAATTCCTATCTTTGAATGTTCTCTATGATAAATCCATATAGTATAGAATTTATCTATGCCTCATATTAGCAGTAAAGACTTATGTATTCATACATCTAGTCATCAATAATTCTAACAATATTCCAATCAATAACACACAAAATTGAGAACCTCCTTGCAATCACATAAAACCCAAAATCAAATTCTTCTCTACTAAATCAGAACATAACTGAACAAAAGTTGGATGACTTACCTAGACAGACGAACAATCGAAGACGATAACTGATGAACGACAAAGCTCTAAATAATATAATGATAAATTATTATAAGTTGACATTCTAAGTTTTAATTTAAACAAACAACAAAATTGAGTCTGTTAAGAATAAAAAGCATAAACCCAACATAAAAATCATCATATACATGTAATCCCCATTATCCATCAAAATCATATACATTATTCAAGTGAGAATACAAAGTAAATATCAATTTCTCACATATGGTCAATTCATGTGGACTAAAACAATCCTTATTGTAAATCCACATCCACTATTAAAAATTTATACTGATAATTGGAATAATAAAAAATTAATTGATAATTTGAATATTCACCATGAAAATTATATCTTGCTCCTTTTATTTATAATTAATTATAAAGAATGTGATCCAATTTGTAGCACCTCACTCTCACAATCACGTACCTGACATCTAGAGTAATATCCGAGTGCGTACCCCACGAGGGTGGCATGCTAGAACAATCAATTAGTCAAACACTCGAAACTCAGTACAAATTTTTCAAAAAAACTAGCTCGCGTGTGCGGAAATCAATAATCAAATTTAGGCCCATACTTTTATTTCATAAACATCGAAATCACAATTATTATTACACTTTGATCACTCTCATTCACATTTCCAATTTCAGAAGTTATTACATACAGAAAATTGTACATAAATCGCAGAATACACAAATTGATACAAAAATAAGAAAATACAAATGCAGACGCGGACTAATCCTGACCTTTATCTCTTACTTGAATGTAATGGCTATACTCCCGTTTGCCTAATAGGATGACTCTTCTAAGCCTGAAAAATATTGCAAATTTTGGGTGAGTTTTGCAAACTCAATGAGGAAAACATCATCGATGGTTAACTCAATCCATGCAACACATAAATACACATAACATATAATTCACATCTTTGCATTTTGCATAAATTATCACTTAAGGGTAAGACAATTTTGCATTTCAACAATCAAATATACTTATTAAAATGTATATGAAATGTTCATGTGATTCTTTTTCAATTACTACGTTGTTGTGATCGAGTGCTTAAATTATCCTGTATCTACTGTAGATACCAGGCTCATTTACACTGTCCCTTATCTGTTGGGGATACAGGGCTCATTTTACATAGTGAGCCTTTGGCTCTTATACACTTTCTGAGCTTTAAGCTCTTTTTCATAATCTGAGCTTTAAGCTCTTTTTCGGTGGCTATTCAGGTCACAACTCTCATTATCTGATCATGCATTCATGTACGGAATGCATCTCTCATAATCAATCAATCATGTCATGAAGCATTTAGTTCTTCACATTCACAAACAAGTAGCACTTCAATATCACATTCATTCATCAGAATCATCAGACCTTTATTGTCCGGAATCATCACAATCAAATCACATTCATTCGATAATTCAAACATAATATAAAACAAACAATTAATTAAGTGAGACCATCTAGGTTACTCATTGTACATTTCATATTAGCAATTGCTTCCAAGCTCTTCAAACATTTGAATGTGGACATTTATCCTTCACATCAAAATTATGCAATACACACATTGCACACACATTAATAGTTGCACAATTATAAGTATTCCTTTATGTACAATTGTGTATGTGGAATATGTACAATGCATGCTCAATGAAAATCCTGGGTATTGCTTTATTATTATCATCATGCAAACATTCATATTTCCAAACTCACATAAGTATCATTTATACTTATGGTTTATACGGTTTATACTTCAATAAAACCATTAAAATCGAAATTCATAACTTACTTCGTCAATTTAGATTTTTCCTGAATATACCTTCGGGTCTACTGTTCATGATCAATCTAACCACGAAAATGAAATAATTTGGCAATACTTTCTTCTAAAAAATTGCTCTCCTACCTCTTAAGTTTCTAGTGACTTTAAGATCATTTAATTCGGTCAATACTCTGAAAGTTATAGCCCAAATATTGTAGACTAAGCACATTAGAAATTCAACTAATGCATGATCATGCTGTCAAGTTGTACAACTCATATCTCTCAATTCCAATATCAAAAAATTACAAACTTTATATAAATTCAAAGATAAAATAATAAGTTATAACTTTTTTGAAGGCATTTTTTGTCTGATTCACCCTACATCAATATAGTTTATTTGATAACAACAGGACATGACTTCCATCTCTAGTAGTGATATAGCCCAAGCCAAGACTCAATTTCAAGCTAGATTTTGAAATTCATAGAGACAGAATGAAAATTTGATTTCTTCAGAAACTTTGCATCTCTATGTCTCTAATTTTTTTAAAATTAGTAATACTTCCATTTTGATAATCACAGAACAAGTTATGTCTAAAATACCGAATCATGTTTAGTAAAAATACTCCAATTATGAAATTCCAGAACTCCTCATCAATTTCGTCTCATATTTATCCATCAATCTCTCACAAATGATTTCATATGGTTATAATGTTTGGTGGAGATGTAGAAAAATGTGTTTCTAGTTTTTTGGTTCAAATCCCATGTCATTTGGAGGTCGGGAGAAGAATTTATGGATAAAAGATCAAAGGATGTTCAAAACAGTCCTTCCTTTTTTTTAAGAGTTTCAGAGTCATGATCGTGCACGATCGTGACTTTCTTGCTTCAACAACAGAGCCGTGATCGTACTGAGGCACGATTGTAACTTACCTTATTTTTCAACAGATTCGTGATCGCGCTAAGGCATGATCCTGACTTTCCATATGCTTTAGTAGAGTCGGATCGTGCTGTTTTGTTCTCTTCCTTCATTTCTTCCTTTCTTTCTATTTTTGACAAAAATCTCGAAGTTTTCAGACAAAACTTTCTTTTAATAAAATGTTCCTCTATGTCTTAGGATTCTAACAACATCAAATTCATACATTTTTATCCTATATCGTGGAAGTTATGATTAAAATACTCCATACTGTTTCTTATACCACAACATAACACTATTCTCAATTTCAAGACAAATTTCGAGACTCTTAAGGACAGAATCTAAATTCAATGTCTTCATGAAAAATGTAGCCTTACACCTTTAGTTTAATCCAGATAAGAACCATATCATTTGGATAACTACAAATAAAGTTATGTGTAAAACACAAAAGCGTAATCAGTGAACATGTCAGTTACATTCTCCATCACTCATCTTCCAAACTTCTAGATTTCATAACATCCAACCTCATGCACCTAACACATCTTGTACAAAGATCACCCTTTCTACTTCATTTACTCTTCATTATCAACTGCATTCCACCTCAATATCATTCACAAATAGATCAAAACCAAATATCAAAAAACATCACATATTCATGTATCTTCTTCATTTATGCATTTCTTCACTTTCATTTTTCTGCAATTATATTTTCTGCATTGTCTTTAATTTCTTCCTCTAACTATCATTTAAATCATTCATTCTCATTTCTAGATATCACCATTTACCTATTCCTTACCTCTAAATTTAATTTTGTTCATCTGTATTAACACCTAGAATTTTTCTTGAACAATAGTGAAAACCAATATTCACGTATATCAACAGTAACAAAAACAGAGCATACATCTTTCATATCTCCAAAAATTTCTGCACTCTTTTTATTCATATTTTCATCGATCTTTCACTCTCAAAGATCATTTTAACACTATCCTATTACATTTTGATCATTAAATCTATAAAATCAACATATGCGGTATACCTTGGTTTTTCACTCACGCTTTAGCATATGTACATTTTCATTTTGTAACATCAATAGCTAACTAACATGATGCATGTTTCATCTTATGCAATAATACATAACCATAAAATGCTTACTTGTTTAAACCTCTAAAATCTTCAAAATCACTTGAACTCTAGCTTTCCAATATCACAAGATCATCCACATTCCAAGGTTGTAGGGTTAGGTTTCTTATGGTAAAAGAAAGAGACAACAAAATGGGAGTAGCAATAGGTAGAGGAAAGCAAAGTGTAACTTTGGTGAACGTTTGGTGCAACAAGATTTGAAGAAGAAGAACAAGCTTCAAGAAGAAAGCTACGAAGAAAATATTTTTAAGACAAGACAAACAGTGTCTTTGTCTTTCAAAGTTAAAGGAATAGTAGTAAACTTTTTAAGATTAACTTTACACTTGACACTTGTCACTCATCCATCTTTTAAGGCTTTAACTAGTTCTTATTTAACTAGTCCAACCAACTTCAATTTTTTTACTATAATTGTCTCCCAATTTTTTTTCAATATCATTTTTAAAAATATCTAAAGTTATCTATAAATTCCTCCAATATCGTTTGACTCTTGTTTCTATTTCCATTTATAAATGACTTGCCACTTGGCATTTTTCCTTCCAAAAATTCTAAATCTATACATATATTCTCCACATCGATTTTCAACACAATTAATGCGTAATTCTCACATAATCACATTTATAATCAATTATACTCAGAATTCGTCAATGAATGCATGTTCAAATATTTTCATGCATGCAAAAATTAAATTCACATGTGTGTATGTTAACAATATGCATGAGCATGAGATGCATTTTTAAAAATATCTCTTTGATCTCTCATGTACCGATTTAGGGTTCTAACCCTTAGAATGGGAACGAGATGTTATACATCCTATCTAAGTCATATGCCAAAAATTTAGCTTAGTAGTAACTTTATGAATTAGAAATATCAATGAAATAAAATAACATAAGCACACTTATATTATGATATTGTCTAATTATAAAGTTTTATCTATTAAAGATTAACTACTTATAAACTAATGTAAGTTAATATATCTTCGATGAGTAATATAATAGTAAGTAAAGTGTTAATCTTACAAGAAAGCTATATGGATCTAGCAAACCCTTTTTCTATAATCAGTATAAATAGTTAAGAAAGAATGATTGGTTGATTAGTTAAAGTCACAAAATATAAAATAAAACCTCAATAAAATTATAGCTTAGAGAATCAACGTAAAACATTTATCCAAGTAAAGAAATCAATAATAATTCATGCTTAGATAAGTACTTCCCTAGTATCATCATTTATCATTTGGATTGATAGAACTTCGTAAAACATAAAAATTAAACATTCTTGAGTTACAACTACCTATTCTCTAGTTGGTTAATCTATGTGTCTACTGAGCTAAACCCTTAAAATGCATTAATTTATATGAATTTCTAAGAAAGGTTTCTCCTAGACACTAGAATAATCATGTAGGTCTATCTCTAACATCTAATTTGGCCCCTAACATTTAAGTTATGGTCCACTCAAAAGCAGGTTCTCTTAAAGCATCAATAACTGAATTATAATTAGATTAGAATATTGATATAAGTAAATATGTATTAAGTAAAATCTAAGATATTTGAAAGATATAAATCTTATGTCATAAATAAAAAGCGTCAGTATATACAAAGATAACAAATATGGTTTCTATCCCCCCTCCTTTAGGCATGGAATTTTTAATTGGAAGCAAATGCATACATTAGAAATCACAACTTTATAATCATCTCTAATAGAGCTTTCATCGAACACTTAATAGGTTAAAAAAATCTTCACTAACTAAAAACAAAAATGCGAACAATGAACCCATTCTACACTAAGAAGAACCCTTTCTATCACAATGAAGCATAGCAATGGCAAGTTATACAGACAATGTTGGATCCTGTTTTTAGGATTTTTATATTTTTATTTTATTTTATTTATTTTATTAAATTATCAAGCATGAAAATA
>JANZXR010098130.1:0-10066 GCA_027575705.1 Erythroxylum echinodendron
TAGTGATTTGAAAGATATACTTCAAATATTTTTGGATTGCTCTTGTCCATAACAGTATACTATGAACAACTTCCCTCTGAAATATGAATATTTTAGACACTGAATTAGATTCCAATTTCTTCATACCATTTGTAGATACATTTCTCTAGTTTACCAAAAATTAGAAATCATCTCATTTGGAGCTCTACCGATCCATAAATCATCAAAATACTGAAGTATGTTCAGTGGAATAACACCAATTCATATTATTTAAGAGTACACACACTGTACCCGCCCCACGTTTTTCACTTAATATTTCTTACTTAATTTCATATGGATATGATTTTTTGTGGAGATGTATAGTAATGTATTACTAGTCCAATGGTTTAAGAATCAAGTCATTTGGGTGTCTAGAGAAGAAGTTATAGCCAAAATACTCCAATCTATTTTTATCCTCAATCATATTGAACTTACTTCGGGGCTATTGCCATAACTTCCTATATAGGTATTAGATTTAGGTGTTCTTTAGATGGTTCGAAAGAGGACTTCAAGAGATACAACTTTTATGAAAGCTTTAAAGACCAATTTTATCTTATTAGTAGTCAAAAATCGAACAGAAAATAGTATAGAGAAGAAGCAAAACACAGAAGAAGATGACGTCAGCAGAGAAGAAACATAGAAGAAGATGACGTCATCACATAAGAAGTTTTCCTCTTCACATAACTTTTTCTACAGAGATCGGATTCAGTTTTTCTTTACATGATTTGAAAGAGGGAATCAACATAGACAAACTTCATCAACAGCTCAAAGGTTAATTTTATCTTCTGAATGGTCAAAAATAGGACAGAAGATATACAATGAACAATAACCCAGAAGAAGTTTAGGAACAAAGACGATATTTTTTGATTTCCATAACTTTCTCTAAAGGATCTTTATATGGTATGAAATAGGATTCCAAGATCTACAACTTTCATGAAGACCTCAAAGGTCAATTCTATCTTCTGAGGGGTAAACAATGGGACAGAAGATAGGTATAAACGAATATAGAAGAAGCAAAACACAGAAGGAGATGACGTCAGCACAGAAGAAAAATAGAAGAAGATGACGTCATCACAGAAAGAGTTTGTGAACAGTAACATAGACGAAGTTCATGAACAGTAACATAGAAGAAGTTTATGAACAGTAATATAGAAGAAGTTCATAAACAGTAACATAGACAAAGTTCATGAACAGTAATATAGAAGAAGTTCATTAACAGTAACATAGAAGAAGTTCATGAACAGTAACATAAAAGAAGTTCATGAACAGTAACATAGAGGAAGTTCATGAGCAGTAACATAGAAGAAGTTCATGAACAGTGACATAGATGAATTCATTCATCTGTGAACAATAACATAGACGAAGAGAGTGAATAGTAACATAGAAGGAGATGACGTCACCCAGAGGAAGATGACTTCATCACAGAAGAAGTTGGTTCACAAAGGATACCTCTAAACTTATAAACCCCTTCAATTGTAAAGATCCTAACGTTCGACTCCGATGTGTAAAAATTTCATGCTATATATCATTGGAAAGCTAGAAAATAGTCTACAATTTCCAAGAAGGAAACTTCATCTAATTCAGCCTAGATCAATCCAAATTTTCCTCTTAAGTACAAAGGCAAATTTTACATTCATCCACCGATGTACTTCAACCTGTTCTCAACTTCATGAAATTTTGAGACTTTTAGAGAGAGAACTGAAATTCTATTTCTTCATAAGAAATGTAGCAATATGTTTCTAGTGTAATCCAAGCAAATAATAATCTCATTTGGATAACTAGAAAAAAAAATTATGGCTATTAGACCAAAGCACACTCAGTGAACATTTTCCATATCACTACCATTTTTGTTTCTAAATCTTTCCTTATCACAATGCACACCAAGATCATCTTCTCTACTTCATTTTCAACTCCATATCATCTATAAAGATATTATAGTCCATGATTAATCATGATCACCAATAACAGAACATACGTACATATATATAGATATACATGTTCTTCCTCAATTTCACCCTAATTCTTCCCATTTCATAGTCTCTGACTACCAAAATCACCAAAACAAAACATAAATATATCCACACTTCTCATGTACTGCTTGAAATGTTCTAAGAAAAGTTTCGGGGTCTAACAAAGTATCATTACCTTCTTGTATCCTTTTATAGACACAAGGCTTATCTAGGTTTTGTATGAATCCATAGGATTGATAGCCTTATCAAACCTAATGTTCCAAGACCTAGATGCTTACTTAAGTCTATAAATGGACCTTTGCAACTTGCATACCTTATACTCATTACCTGGCTCCACGAATCCTTCTGGTTTGGCCATATAAATGGTCTCCTCAAGATCCCATTAAGAATGCGATCTTGTTGTCCATTTTCCATATTTCATAATCAAAATAGGTTGTTATGGCCAAAAGAATTCTGATGGACTTAAGCATGGCAACCGGAGAAAAAGTCTCCTTGTAGTCTATACCGTCCTTTTGAGTAAAGGCCTTAGCTACAAATTTAGCTTTAAAGGTCTTTACCTTTCCATCTGATTATTTCTTCCTTTTGAAGATCCATTTACACCTGGTGGTAAATCTACAAGGATCCAAACTCTATTGGCGTATATGGAATCTATTTTTGATTCCATTGCCTTGAGCCATTTTTCCACATCAACGTTATGAATAGTCTGTGTATAAGTAACGGGATCTGTTAGTTCTTAGTCTGAGATTGTAATTACTTGTTCTTCTAGACCTAGATACCAATCGAGGTATCTCACAACCCTCCCACTATGTCTAGGCACTACTTAACGTTTAAGTTGCTCTTTCGATTTAACTCTTGAATCCATTTCGATGTTTTGTTCTTCTATATCCAAATCAACTATTGGTTTGGATGAAATAGTTCACTCCTTTAGTACAACTTCACTTCTTCCTTTTTGACTTCTCACAAATTCTTTCACCAAGAAGGTCACATTTGTCAACACAAATACCTTTATATCTTGAGGACTAAAAAATAGTATCCTTGTGTACCCTTAGGATGTCCTACAAACAAACATACTTCTGACCTTGGTTCCATATTTAGAGATTCAGGCCTTAGAACATGGGCTGGGTAGCCCCAAGTCCTTAAATGTCGTAATAAAGGCACTTGTCTAGTCCATAACTCCTTAGGAGTTTTAGGCACCAATTTGGATAGAGCAAAGTTAAGAAGATAAGTTATCGTTTATATGGCATATCCACAGAACGATTCAAGAAGGCTAGCATAGGACATCATTGATCTTACCATTTCCAATAGAGTTTTATTCCTCCTCTCAGCTACACCATTCTGTTGAGGTGATATGGGAGCTCACAAGTTGGAAATAATTCCATTGTCAATTAGGAATTGTTGGAACTCTCCAGATAAGTACTCATCACCTTGTTTTGATCGAAGTTGTTTTAATGGCTTAACAAGATACTTCTCAGCTTCAGCTTTGAATTATTTGAACCTTTCAAAGGATTCACTCTTTTTGTGCATCAAATACAGATAGCCATGTCTAGAGTAATCATCTATAAAGAATGAAGTATTCATAACCTCCTCTAGCTTATATGTTCATATGCCCACACACATCGGTGTGTACTAGGTCCAACGTGGATTCAGATCTATTTCCTTTGAAAGAAAATGAGACCTTGGTCATCTTTCCTTCAATACAAGACTCACAAGTGGATAATCGACCATTTTCCAAGCCCGCAAGGATCCCATCCTTCACCAACTTGTCAAATCTTCTCTGATTGACATAACCCAACCTTAAGAGCCACATATATTTTGAATTAATGCTAGAGTCATTGGATTTTCTTGGTTTTATTATTTCTGTGGTGTTTAGTGAGCCTGGCATAGGTTCTATAAAGAACAATCCCTGTTTAATTACTGCATTACAAATAAAACCCTTATTTTTATATATTGAAACAATATTTTCAAAATATAAGGAATAATCAAATTTTATTAAACAAAAAACAGAAATCATGTTCCTTACAACCATTGAGATGTAATATACATACTCTAAAAATAACCTATGACCACTAGGAAATTCCAAGATAACTAATCCTACTTCTTCTACCAAAACATAGGATCCATCCGCTATCATGACTTGAAACTAGCCTTTAAGTAGTCTTTTCCTTTGCTAGAAACCCTGTATGTGGCTCCTAAATCTAATATCCAAGAATCAAATGAATCTACCACTTTTCTAATTCTTAACAAACTTAGGAAACCCATATCTTGTTTGCTCTTGCAGGTCTTAAGGTAGATCGCCCAATTCCTCTTCTAGTGGCCCTTCTCACCATAGTGAAGAAACTTTCCCTTGGTGTCCTCTTTGGCATTGTTTTTCATAGGTTAGTCTTTGACACCTATTTGGGCCTTCCCTTTCTTTACACCCTTCTTCTTTTGCTTGCCCTTACCCTTGGGCTTAGAAGAAGATGTCACATGAGCCTCTAGCCCAATGGCCCTGATATTTAATATCTCTACCAGATTCTAGAGGGTATTCATCAACTCACTCAAGGTGTAATCCTTGATGTTGAGCTCATAGTCTAACTTAAACTGTTGAAAAAAAAGAGTTTAAGCTGCTAATGATTATCGTCGTTTGCATTTCTGAATCCATTTCCGTCTCAAGCAACTCGGCCTTAGTAACTGCATAGATTACCTTAAGCATATAATCCTGCATTAGTTCACTAGGCTTTTATCTGAGATTGTGAAAGGTTTGGATAGCTTTCACCCTTGGAGACCTGGTCCTCACACCAAACATCTCATATTAGTGATGGACCATTGCACCAGCATTTTGCATGCCTATAAGTTGCTTCTGCAACATTGCGCTGACAGAAGCTAGAATATAGCACTTGCCAATCTTATCAGCATTCTACCATCCCTCATGTGGTTAGATTTGCTCAGAAGTTGATTTTTCACTTGGAGGTGTAGGCTCATTGTCCGTTAATACCCATAAAATTTGTTCATATTGGAGAACAATGTCGAGGTTATGTCTTCATTCATTAAAATTTCTTTGTTTTCCAATTTGTTATTAATCAAGAGCATTGTGAGTGGATTCATATTGTGGTAATTATTATCCCCATCATAATGTCCTTTCCCTATAGAAAATGTGGAGAGGAATTCTAAATTCAGTTCTCTGTTTAACGATATCTTTATCAATAATTCTAGACTCTTTGGCTTATATGAAAGGAGTTTATCATAAGGAAACTCTTCTTTAAGTTTCCTCAACAGACCAATGACATAGTCTAACTCATTTTGCATTTCTTTTCTCTTTATTTGGAAAGGGTTTGGAATAGAGCTTGAAAGTTCTTAAATTGATTCAAAGTTGGTTCACTAACCACTTTAGAGTGACCCTCAGTAGTCACCTCTTCATCTTCTTCCTTACGGAGTTTTTTTGCACTAGATTGGGTGATTTCGATTAGCCTTTCCCTCAAATTTGTTTCAGTTGTGCTCAATAAACTCCTTTTACGTCTCTCCACTAAAGATATAGCTAGTTGGTCAAATTTCATTCCCATATTTCGTATGGATGCTTCATTTTGTTGATGTTTTGTATTGCAATCTTGAATGAATCCCAATATCATCTCATCCGTATCTAGTTTCCTTGATTGTAATGTTTATGCTTGAAATCCCAATGAAGGGTTATTCCTTTGATCTCCCTAATTTCCCCATAAGAAGTTACAGTGGTTTCTCCATCCTGAATTGTAGATGTTAATATAAGGGTTATTTTGATTTCTTAGAGCATTCCCCAGATAGTCTACATGCTCGGGTTGATTAGATTGACAATCTTGTCCTGGGTGATCAAACCCACATGATTCACACTGCATCACTTTTTCCTTTGGAGATTCATAAGGCATGCTAGTAGCTGACCTTAAATCTACTAGAAACTAATCCTAAGGTCTTTAACTAAATTATTTAGGTTAAAACTTATAGAATTGCATTACCATATTCCGAAGCCCTCTATTAGGTTTGACCCTAATTTAAAAGATTTATGTCATTCTATCTCTAAGATTGCATCTAACTCTTTTCAATAATCATAGATCTATTCAACCTAGGATTTCTCAGTCGCTAACTATAAAATCATATTTAAGTCCAAATATTAGATGAATAGATAGTAAATAGAATAGATAACTGGATTGCAATAATCAACAAACATTATTGCATTCCAAAAGAATCAAAACATTTTAAAGTGTTCAACTATGGTTTATATAACATAAATACTAATAGAAAATTTATTTATATATCTATGAACACGAAATCATATCCATATATACAAAAAATAGAATAGAAAAAATGATAATCATATTTCTAAATCTCCCTCATTGTTCTCTCTCGCATATTCCAATAATGTAGATGTCTGATCTTATGCACTAATGGATCTCTCAATAAGAATCTTGTGTCTTCCACTCTATAAGCTCCAAATCACCTTTGAATGTCTCAGGATGATGCTAGCCATTCTCCTCTTCTAATTGTCTCTGAAATGTCCAATTTATATAAAAAACTAAGTTTTGGGTTATGCAAATTCGTGTGCACTACTATGCATAGGAACATGCATAACTAAAGTCTGTTGGATATCGTAAAAGTGCACACCATATTTTTATTTTTTTCCTATTTTAGCCACATTTTCATTCAATTTCTTCTTCGTTAAGTCCATGTAAGGAATTGTAACCTAAAAAAACATTTGAAACAAATTCAGTACCAAATATACAACACAATTATAAAATATCAAGCAATAATACATTAAATATGGGTAAAAAATATTTAGTTAACCATCTATCAACAACAAGTTCTATTAACCCCGATTTATCTTAAGTCGTATTTAGTTAAAACAAACTCTTTAACTAAACCTAGCTATAAAAAAACCTAGAACAAGTTCTTTAGATTTAATAGGACAACCACATTATGGGTTAGGAAAACATATTAATCAAGGAAATAATCACATAAGCTTGAGTTATTTAAACAAGGTTACATTAGCCCTAATGATTTGACACCATTAGTTACCACAAATGAATCAAAAACACAACAATTACATATTGTATTCAAGATTCTAGCAGTGGGTTTTCATAAGAACAATCTAATGAATGCATTCGTATCATCTTTACATAAATACCTAAATCAACAGGCATAGGATAACATAAACAATCCCTAAAAAGAGAATGATTTAGCATTAAACAATGAAGAATTGCTCGAATATGATGCTCTGTGACGATTTCACCCCAAAATTAGAATAAGGAAGCTTAGCCCTCCATATATGCCCAAGAATTAAGAGTTATGTCACCCTTCTTGTTCCAATATCGATTTGTAATTATTTTACTGCCTAAAAGGTCAATTTATAGTAAAAACAAGGTTTCTGGGTATATGCACGAATGGGTGCAAAGTCATGCTTCTAACTATGCAAATCAATTAAAATTCCAAGTTTGTCAAATTTTGTAGCGTGTAAGTGGATTCACAATCGGGCATCTTGCATTACATAACATATTCTTCATTTATTGGGCCAAAAAAACCAAGGGGAAGGTCTAACCAGGCCTGGCCAGATTTCATATCTCCTTCTTGGCCTTTTTATCCCCCCTAAAACATCATTTTGAGGCCTCAAGTTCTATACAAGAATTATGTCCCAAGATTTTAAACTGAATTTGATCTTTTGAATCACCTCATTTCAATTTCTTAATCCTCAAATTTATCCATGTAAAGCTTCAATGATCAGTCTACCAATTTTATAGAAATAGTTTTATTTTGAAGAAACGGTTGCTAGTGTAAACAAATTCGAACAGCTACGAATCTAGACTTCCTGAAAATCTTGAGATTTCCTCTAAATATTCTCTAAATACCACGTATAGATTCGGACTCTCTATCTATGTTAAAAACTTGAAAACATCCCAGGAAGTCAATAAGAGAAGATGCTGGAAATTTTGAGATAAAGATATATTTTATCAATTGTTTTCCCATAATGTCTTGTACATAAAAATGGTTATAAATGAGCATAATAAGACATTCAGCATCCTTAATACACTAATTGTAAGTATGAAGAAGATATGAAATTATGCATTCGTCAAGTGGAAAGGAGCTTGAGAATAATAAAAAGATTACTCAAGGGATTGCTTGTGAAGAAGAAGTTGAGAAGGAGTTTGAAGGAAAAAAGGGATATATCATTTAGTTAAAAGGTAAATACTGAGTCTCTAGTTATTTTTAAGACTAATCCTTTTCCGTTTTCTAGTAGGTTGGAGAAATTGAACAAGGAGGAAAAGGTTAAACAAATATTGGATACTTTTCGAGAGTGTAAGGACTCGATAGATATTAACAGTTTGAAGATAGGGAAGACACTGAATGTGAGTGGTCATCAACTCAGACCTTATTCTAAAGAACCTTAAGTGGAAAAGACAGAAGTGGGGATACCTAAATATCACAATTTTGTCATGTGAGGAGGAAAACATTGAGTCGAGGCAATGACCATAAACAAAAATGTTGCGTAGGAGGCAACCCAAAGGAAGTTTATTTCGTTTCCATTACATTTTAGCATTTGTTGTTTCTATTAAATGCTCCATTTCTTTCATTTGATGTTACGTTATGGACAACATAAGTTTTAAGTAGGGGTGGAGATCTTAGTTTTCATGCATTTTTTTAAAGTTTAGGTCTTGCTCATATGTTTTTTCTAGGTTAAAAATCAATCAAACAAACGAACATGATCTCTTTTTCTATTACTTCTAGGACTATATATTCATAATTAAATAGTAAAATTAACTTGAAAAATTCATGACAACTTGAGCATGTAATTTTACTCTTATGATTGGTTAACGTACATTATCTTTGGAAGAGTAGTGACTAGTGGGTAGACACTAGTCAGTGAGGTTTTAAGCCATTATAGACTGACACATCCATATCAGTCTCATTGTGTTTTGTTTATATGTGATCTTCATGACATGTACATCCTAACACTACAAGAAAATCACGTAATAGCGTCGGAATATTTCTGACAAAAATCAGTATGTCGTAACTTACCGACGGAAAGTAAATATTCTGCCGGCAAATACAGTGATTTACCGACAGAAAATACATCTATCGAAAATACTATAGGAAAAACTTTTACGCAAAATCTCCGATGGAAAATAGCGACGGTAAAAAATGCGGGAATCGTTCCCGCAATTTAATTGCTTCGTCGATTTACCGACAGGAAATCTACCGTCGATATGTAGCTTTCATTTACTGACAAACCTACATTATGTCGCCATATCTGGAAGTAATTTACTGACGGACAGGCGTTTCAGTCGGTAAATTGTTTACAGACGTTGTCATATCGATGAAGACGAGACGATACACCGACGGCATAAAGTTTTCGTCGGTAACTATCAGCATCTTCATCCACCATTCATTGATATAACCCTAGTATACCGACGGAATGTCTGATGTCCATCAGTAACTGTTTTCATGAATAAAGATTACTGAAGGAAATAATGTTCCATCGGTACATTTGACGACAGTTACCGACGGGCAGACGACATTCCGTCGGTAACTGTCGGTAGCAAAACCTAGTTTGCCAACGAAATGATTGTTCTGTCAGTATTTGAGTTTCTACCGTAATAAAAATGCCACGCTTTTACCAACAGAATGGTCTTGTCCGTCGGTAACTGTTGGCGGATGCATCTGCTGGAAACCTAGATTACCAACGAAATGTTGTGTTCCGTCAGTAATCCAGTGCCTATAAGTCGCGCGTCGACACCCTTCCCCTCCCCTCGCGCCTTCATTTCTCTTCTTTTCTTACGGTCCAGAGTTTTCCGACTCCTTCTCTCATGTTTTTCAATCGTGTTTCGATTATTGTCTTACTCATCCTAGGTTGTTTGAGGTAAACTCTCCTATAAGTGTATTATTTTACAAAAAAAGCATGTTTTTAGTGTTAAACGTGAATGTTTGGTTAAGTTGAGATTATACATATTGCGTATGAAGTGTTCGATAAAATGCCTTTTATGATATTTGAAATGTTTTTTGTTATTTTTGTCTTAATTTGAGAATTTGAATATGTAATTTTGATAAAATGTTTAGTGCGAAGTTTTAATTTATCAAAT
>JANZXR010098171.1:0-10065 GCA_027575705.1 Erythroxylum echinodendron
AGAATAGAGCTCAGATGTTTCAGATCAAAGCTTATTTATATCAAAACTGAGCATATAACAGAATACAAAACAAGTTATTCTGTTAATCCTTTATACAGAAGTGGGTAACGGGACTAATACAGGAGATACCGTGATTAATATCACAGAACAGGAGAGACTTATGTCTCAATAATAGGAGACACTGAAGTGTCAATAATAGGAGACACCGAAGTGTCAGTAACAGGAGACACCGAAGTGTCAAAGGAGTAGCTGCAGACCCTTTTAGGCATGCCTATTTACCCACTTCTAGGACTTAACAGTTTTAAAATAAATCATTTTAGATTCCAAAATTTTATGCAAAAGATGAAGTACAACATATGTCTTTATTCTATTTTACTCTAAATGAACTTATTCATTGGCATTTGATCAAACATAACATACCTTATAATACAATTATGTGCAATTATAAATCAATACAAGTGTTGAGTCATCACACGTTATGTATAGGCACACAATTATAAGGCACTTCCAACACAGTCCCAACTATCAAACTCCTCAGACAACTGATGGTCCGGTATTATCACAATATTATTGCAGAAATTCCCAATTCACATACATCCATATTCAATTCATAATACATAAGCCTTTGGAATTCATTCATTCATGAACACACCAAGCAATTCAACATTGTACACCATACATTCTTTACATTATCATCTCAATTAATCATGCATAATTAAACTAACTATTACTCAATTAACCTTATATAGTCATCAATTGCACAAAATCCCATTTGTTTTCACCTTCCTAACCATTTCTCACAATTGTGGGATAAGGGACTCGAAATCTCCAAACAACTATTTTCACATGACAGATTTTGAGTCAGTTTTGTTTGACCATTTTGACATAGAAACTGAGGTTTCTAGGCAATAATTTCTTATAAACAATTGTTTCTCTATGTCTTAAGCTTCCTTAGAGATAACAATCATACCATTTGGACATCAAAATCATGAGATATAAACAAAATACCACAAGCTACCCCAAAAAGAGGGCAGTATCAGGTCACCTTTTTCGATCCCATTTTACAAGGTCTTAGAGCCAAAATTAAGTTAAAGTCTCTTCTAGATATATGTAGCTCTATGTCTTAGGTTTCATATGAAACTAAAATCACACAATTTGGGGGTCTTTATACTGAGTTATGGATCAAACAATATGAATGAATCAAACAAACCCTAGACAGAATTTCACTACACATTGTTCCTTATCATCTTCAACCAATTCTATCCAAGACAGCATGAAAATAACAAGAAGGCAACATCCCAGAAACAATTTCACATACAAATGAATCTTTATATCCATTCAATCATACACAAAACAGAAACCATCTAAGTAAAATCCCAAACCTTAAAATTGACAAAGTAGTTCTTCTAATGCTTTTCCTTCCTTTTCTCTTTAGTTTGGCTTGAATCACTAAGTGAAAAATGATGGAATGAAGAAGGTGAAGTGGAGAGGAGAAAAGAGGAAGTTAAACTCTCAAATTTTCGTGCATCTCCCCTCTCCATATGCCTTTTCAAGAATGTTTTAGTTTTAGACACATATTTCAATCTCATTGGTCTATATGTCATAATCTTATTGGACCATGTGTTACAATCCCGTTGGACCACATGTTACAATTTTATTAGACCATGTTTTGCAATGCTATTGGACCATGTGTTACAATTCTATTGGACCATGTGTCATAATTTTATTGGACCATATGTTACGATTTCATTGGACACACATGTTTTAATCTTATTAGTCCATGAGTTAACTTTTAGGAAAATTTGCATATTGGTCCTTCTTCTTCCTTAAATTCCCATATTTTCCTATACTCTTATCAATTAATTTTATTCCCCTATATCTTAATTTTCTAATGACATAAATTTCATGCAATTTTGTTAATTATATCGGGAGTTATACCCCAAAAACTACAGGCTATTCGAAATAAGGACATCACCCAAAATTCAACTTCAGACCAGAATTTAGAGGTAGAAAAAGATTTAAGTTCCTTCATGAAAGTTGTAGATAAATCTATCTAGTTTCATCTGAATTTAAAATCATACAATTTTGATGTCTACAAGTCAAGATATAGCTAAAATACCGAAGTATGTTCAGTAGCTAAACCAAAATTTAGCATATGACCACCATTTTCTATCATTCAATTCTCATCATCTTAACACATATTCATATCAATTCAAATCTCATAACACTTGTATTAATACATACTATTAAGTTTAAAATTCCCTCACATTTTTAGTTCTGAATTTCAACTCCAAAGAACAATCCAATCATACGTGTATTGCTATAAATATGTAATATTTTATCTAGGGTATATATTGGGGCCTTACATTTCATGCAACCATCGTGTATTTCATGTAAATCAAAACCCAGCAACTAGCAACGTAGCAGATAGGAAGCACGCTAAGGCCAAAATGCAGTTCAGAAGCAAGGAGCAACTAGGAGCAAAACGCAGCGCAGTAGGAGAAGAAAAGAAGAGCAAAACGAAGCAGAGGCAGGAGTGAAACACTACAGGAGAAACGGCGTAACAGCTGGGAAGCAAGGAGCAGGAAATGACGACACGCAAATGTTGGGAGGAAGGTCAAAATGAAGACGTTGGCTATTATACCAAAACGCACAGTAGCAAGAGATGTAGTACAGTAAAAAAGGAACGAGGGTTTTAAGAGGTATTGGATGTGTTTTTGGAAAAAGGGGAGAACAAATGGTTTTTAAGATAGAATAATGAAGGAGTCTTTTGCTTGGGTAGCTTTCTAACATTGATTAGGAGGTGATATTTATACTGACGACCAAGTTAAGTATATTTCTCTTTGTATTTTTTGTTTCTTTTTTTTAGAAATTGTGTATCTTATCCTATGTTTAATATTTGGGTGTTGTGTAAGAATGATTGTATCCTCTATTTAATTATTTTTATGTAAGAAACAATTCGAATTATTTAACTTAGGTTATATTATCCCTAATGATTACGAACCATTAGTTGCTACAAATGAATCTAAAAAACAACGATTGCTTAGATTAGTTTATTTTCCATTTGTAAGGCGACTGTCTGATTAGACTTAGCGAGCATCTTCTAAGTTATCCGATAGCTAGAGTTAATTAATGAGCTCTTCTTAATTAACTAGGATCTAAGGAAAAATCAGGATTAATAGAGCTGTTGTTAATCTACTACCAATAGTTCAAGGAGAGGTAAAATAACAACAAATCAATGAAATACGTCTAATTAGGGTTTAGTTTGAGATTAAACCAAAGAACCAGGTTACTACCGAATTCTCCACTTTTATCATTTTTAATTTTTTCTTTTATTTGTTTTCACTATGTTAGTTTGGCCTTTATATTTCTATTAAACCAAAAAATCCCTAAAACATAAACATCAATTATTTTCATTCATAAACTTTACATATACCCTCTATAGGATTGACCTAGACTTACCATTGCTACAGTAGTATGTCTAGTTTATTTTGTGTAGTGTTATGACGCACTACTAATTTTGGCGCCGTTGCCGGGGAGTGCGATGCTTTAGTTTTTGTTCTTGATTTTAATTGGTATTTTGTATATATTTGTTTGTGATTATCTTCCTTTCAATTATTTCTTGATCTTTTCACTTTTTGTTTAGTGTTCATTGTGTTAAAAAGTTTAAAAACATTGTCATGGATGCAGCTAATTTTTTCTATAACTTATATTTCGAATCTTATAACTATGTTTGGAATGATCAACCTAACTTTAGTTATGAATGAGATAACCAAAAAAATTACTTCTATGATAGTTTATACGATGCACAACAATTCCTGTATCGATAAGAAGCTTCTTATCACAGTTCAAGTACATCTATAGAAGATATGCTTAATATTATGACTACTAGTAATATTCAACTTCAACAAAGTGTACAGCAGTTCCAACAAGATGTAGTGCAATTTTTATAAGAAACAAGCTCTAGCGTCTAAGATTTGAAGAACCAACAAAACTAAGGTACATTTTAGAGGAATTAGTTAATGTTATGTTGCTATTGCTTTGTAATTTCAACAGGAAGAGATGCAATTCTAGTAAGACACAAATTTTAGAATCCAGAAATTGGCAAGTCAAATGAGTTAGCTGGCAGAAGCTCATGACCGTCTAGCCTCACAAGGTGATGAAATTCAACCATATCAAACCGAGGTATACCCAAGGGATGTTAGTGGAGAGGCCTTACAAGAGTGATGGGGACCTTGAGAATTTTGAGAGCAATACTTAAGGAATTACTTGTGAAGAAGAGGTTGAGAAGGAGCTCGAAGTAGAAAAAGATACATCTTTTAGCTTAGAGGTAAATGATGAGTTCTTAATTATTGTTAAGACTGACCTAGCAGGTTGGAGGAATTAAATGAGGAAGAAAAAGGTAAAGAGACATTTGAAATATTTCAAGAGTGCAGGGAGTTAGTAGAGATTGAGAATATGAAGATAGGGCATATACTAAATATAAAGGATTATCAACCAAGACCATATCCCGAACAACCTCACATGGAGGAAGCTCAAACTGTAACATCTGAAGATCATAATTTCATCACGTGAGGAAAACACGAAGTCAAGCCAGTGACCCTAAATAAAGGCGCTTCTTGGGAGACAATGATATGTGTGATTTACATCATATTTTAGGGTTTAATTTATTATGTATTAAGTGCTAATTTGAGTGTTTAGTATATGTAGGTTAGAATTGTGTTAGTTTATATGTTTAAGCGTTTTTATGGGTTAGTATAAGTCTTTGAGCTTAAGAGTTATGTTTTTGAGGTACCTTAATGTGTTTGTTAGTGTTTCAAGGCCAATAATGAAGAATGGAGAAGTTTCGGAGACTTTTGGGCCGAAATCATGATCCACAATCGTGGCACAATAGAACCATATGAGCCATCCCACGATCGTGGCCTAAGGGGCATGATCATAACAGAAAGACTCTTCCACAACCCACGATTGTGGCATTTAGGCTACGATCATGATAGAGAGGTATAATGTAGGGCCACAATTGTGGCCGGCGTCGGGTAGACACGCAAATAAGAGGAAAAGTCAAGTTTTGAGGGATTTTTTGGATCGTTTCAACCCCTGGAAAAATCCTAGGATTGCCAAGGTATTTAAAGAACATAAAGAATAGAAGATGAGAGCTTTTGGCATCAGCCAAATCCTGAAACCCTAGAGAGTTTTATCAAGAGATTGAGGAAGGAAACAAAGGAAGGGATATGTGGAGACGAAGCCTATGCGAGTACTTCCCAGAATAAGAGGTTTCCTACCATTGCTAACTCCGTCATTCCATTCCGAATATATTTTTGGTTTTATTTCATTCTTTATAATTGTATAGTATTTGAGATATCCATAGATGATAGATTCGTTGAATGTTGAGTACTTCTGAAACTCACCTTCAGAATTTTGTCTTTGATATTAATGAAAGTTGATTTATTGAGCTTTTATTGGATTATTTATTATTTAATTTCCGCACTTAATAATTCGATAACAAACTGAGAGGGTAAACTTGTAGGAAAATTCCGGTACATGCATCATATACATGCAGTACAGAAAAAACAGAAAAATTTGTTCCGAGACTTTCCCGGAGTCCAAGATCTATATGACTATACAAGGAAATACCATTAAACCTAGGTAAAAATTCCTAATTCACATACATGTTCATAACAGATATATATATATAGGAATTCATGGCATTTACACAAATCAATAATTCATATAATAACCATATACCTTATGAATAGACTCCTTTGTTCTTTGATCTTCTACTTATTGGGTTTTCGTAAACCACAACTACTAAAACAAATCGTCTTCAATGATATCCACGCAGAGATTGAAGAAACTAACCGAATCAAACTCTTTGATCCAGAAATGGCTAGAACAAAGACAATAGTAATAGCTCTTTTCTTTGTTATATGGAGAGCAAATCGTGTAGAGAGAATGAATAGGAAGAAGATGAGAAAGATGAAGAGAGGTGGATGATAATCATGAAGAAGATGGATTTTTAAAACCATTTAAACGATTATAAACACCTTACTAACCTTTTTACGTTTTTGTCCTTTATCATTTTTGTCTTTTATCATTTAAAGAGAATAAATGAATCACTTTAAAGAAAATAAATGAATCACTTTAAAGAAACCTCCCTTCTTCTTCAATGTTTTATATATATATATATATATATATATATATAAATGACGAGGTGGCCCAGTCATACTAGGATCAGTCCTATCGGGTCCCAGATGTGAAAAAACATCGAAGACCTATTTCAGCAATATCAACGTCACGATGTTATCAGGACATATCCCAATCTTATCGAGATCCATTTGGTTTTATTGCTCTCTATATAATGGATCATTATCCAAAACCATTTTACAAATCCTCCGAGTCACTCTTATGTGTGTGACTCATTAGGTTTCCGGTTATTTTGGCCACTTGGATTAACATTTAATCCAAGCAAGTCATAAGTGGCATCTAGTAACACATCATGACCCCCAATTGACCGAAAAATAAGTAGTTTGATGAATGAACCATCTCACGAACCCTCCTATAGACAATTGCTATGCAATTCATCCTTTATTATGAGTATCGGTAAAGTGTTAACTCTCACTAGACTGACTACATCAAATCTAACCCAAGTGATATCAATTCTCATCCTAGGACTCATTACTCTATATGTTAATAAAGACATTCTTCATAATACATGTATTCTGGCCAGAGATTTCCAAATAATGACCCCGATAAGAGGCCGTGGGTATCATCTTCTATTATTATAGAAGTGGTGAATCCTCTATTGGCTACTCAATTACCTTCGAATACCTCAACCTGTACCTAATCACCATCCTATGAGCGACCTATATAAGGCAACAAGGAATGGAGTCAAAGCACATAATCAGTATTTAAGATATCCTTGAGTACCTCAAGTCTAAGGATACTTTCACCGCTACTATGATGAGATTATCTGTGAAGAATAGGACATCCATGTGATGATCTTATGGTAGGTCATCCAATATACTTACTACCTTTAGTAAGCATCCATATCTCAACTCTAAACATCTCATGTTTACAGTTTTTGAGATCCACTGCTTGATCAAATCAAAGAGTTTAACATATTCTAGTCTATCTGGATTAACGATGTCCAGTCTCATTAATCCTATGACTAGGGATAATTTAGATACTGACACAATTACACATGATAGGAATCTCATTAGTATGATCTCATCATAATTTCCTCCATGCTATGTCATATATCATGGACTTCATTAATTTGCTTATAGATTTATATCAATTCATAAATAATGAAAACCAAATTAATGAAATATGCTTTTCTTTATAATTGAAATAAAGTCTGTATGTATGTTTGTACAAAATGCATTAAAGGCGATTATCTTTAGGGCACTTCTCTAATAGAATCGAGTGAAAATCATTAAATTGGGATAATGAGAGTTAGGTAATTTAATCGACCAAGAATTGAATCAAATCAGTAAATTTGTGTAACGAGAGATCTTGCATAGGTTTTCGCTAGTTTATTAGACAACTTAAGATCTAATTTCGGTTTTGGGATAAATTATGAATCAAGAGATTGCAATTTCTCATAATCTGATTAGGGTTAATAATTAGGGTTAATGACTATCACTCGAGAGAGTAATCAACCCTAGGATCGTCTAGAACCGGTAATTCGATAAATTCACAATCAATTAGGTTTTCATTAAAGTTGGATAAAAATCCCCTTTGGTAGTTTTTGGGTGGTTTTGTGATTGGGTGACCAATTGCTATTGTGTTTATATTTTCAGATTTTATTATTGGAATTATTTGCGTGATTGAATTATTTTCTTGTTTAGTTTTGATCATTGAATTATTTTGAATTGAGTTCAGCCTTAGATTAGGATTAGGTCAACCTCCTCGTGAGATCGACACTTTAGGTACTATGCGATATCGAAACCTGCGATTAGGGAACTTAAGGAAAGTAATTTTCCTTTCTTTAAATTTTTGCATTTGTTTCTTATATATGCATGTGTGATTTTGGATTTGTTTGTTTTTACTTGTTTTTAAGTTTTCAATCAAAAAGAGAGAGAGAGAATAAAATAAACAAAAAAACATTTTCTCATTTTTTTTGCTTCTAGGACTATATAGTCATGATTAGAGGTTGAATTGACTAAAGAATTTCATATAAACTTATTATGTACTTTTACTTTTGTAATTAGTTAATATGCATTATCTTAGAAGAGTAGTGACTAGTGGTAGACAAAATCGGTGAGATTTTGAGTCTTTTTAGACTAACACATCCATCTTATTATCTTTTGATAATGTGTGACCTTTATGACATGTGCATCCTAATTTTGCCTTGAATTTCTATTCGAGACCACATTTGTATCACACGCATTAATATGGAAATGATTAGGCATTCTTTACTTTTCTAAATTACATTAGCCAAATATCTTACCCTGTTGGTATGATTTCTCCCTTATTAAGCCCCCTTGAGCTTTATTATCCTTTTCTTTATGTATTAACCATGTTACATGCTCTAACCATAACCAAATTTCCTTCCCAAGCCTTAAAGCTACTGGAACATTTGTGATTGTTTAGTTTGTGATATACAAAAGTATAAGTGTAAGAGTGTACATGTATGTGGGTTTATTATAATATTGGGATGTTATTTTATATCTTATCATTGAAATTCCCATGTTTAAATAGTTCCTTTTAATTTTATAACAGAAAAGAAAAGAAAGAAAAGAGAGGAAAAGAAAAGAAAAAATAAAGAAAGAAAGAAAAAGAAAAAGAAAAAAGAAAAAGAAAAAGAATGAAAAATGTTTAAATAAATGTATCAAAGAGGAAGTGCATGTATGGTTTGCAAAGTTATTCATTAGTCTTTCCTCATAAAGTTGTAATGAATGTGTTATTTGAGTATGTTAAATATAAGGTGGATGTTATCTTGGAAGGTTCGCTCTTTGTGATTTTAATATATTGTCATCAATTGTATGAGTGATCCCTTCGGATTGGTTGTGCTTAAGGTGGTTTATGTATGAAAGCTTGAATTTGAGTTATGAAACATCGTTTTTGCATTCATCATAGTTGATGTAAATAATTGTGAGTGAATGTTGGTTTTTGCACTTGATAGTATATTGAATGTTAGTTTTATTTCACTAGCTTTGATTGCTTTCATGATACTTTACCTAAATATATCTCAGCTTACCTTTACCCACATTACAACCTTGAAAAGTCCTTTGATTCATAAGTTTGCATGTGAACTTTTATGGTGGGGAAATGAAATGATATGCAAAGTTGTAGAATGACATGATCATGGATGGTGTTGAGTATACCTATAAACATATCTTGTTTAAACGCATTTTCTAAGTCTACCATTAGATTACTCGGTTTTTAAAGGTATTGAATGTTGATTAATCATGAATAAAAGCTTGGAATGTTGAGTTTTTGCTATGATTTTTTGAATGTCATTCATCTTTGTTTATGAATGTGTATTATTGGAAAATTGATAGCGTGTAAATCTAACATATTTTAGTTCCTAATTCTATGCTTATTTGGTGATTTATTGTGCTTAAACGTGATCTTTTACTTGTTTTTTATATATTTTGGTTAGGGATTGCTAGATGTGATGAAAAGGAAGCATTTGAAGCATATTTGAGGAGTATTTGAAGCATAAGAACTGAAGCTGAAGATTTCTAGATGATTTTGGTGCTGCCAGGAGTTACCCTTGGGCAAGACTAACAGCAGAGCAGGAGATGACGAGATGAAATTATGTAGACAGCTAGACCATTGTTTTAATGACGTTCTGGGCCTAAATTATAGCCTAGGAAGAAGAATTAATTAGTTTTTATTGGGCCTTTTTTTATACTAGGGAGTGAATTTTAGGATTTGAGGACAATACTTTTTGCCTCCTAAATCAGTATTACGAATTTCAACTTATTTTTCCAGAATTTTACTGGATTTCTTTATAGCTATTAGAGGCTAAACTCTTCCCTTCAGCCAAGGGTTAATTCGAAGTGGATGTTCTTTATGATTGTGAGATCTTAACATGCTTTAATTTATCTTTTTGAT
>JANZXR010098233.1:0-10059 GCA_027575705.1 Erythroxylum echinodendron
ATCTTCCAAAAATACCCTTATGTACCTTACAACATCCACACTTTAATTCCATTAATCTTTGAATTAAATCCTCCTAAGCTTGACATAATAGTTAACCTCAATCAAAATAATTTATCTGACAATACCAGAATTTATTCAAATCATATTTACAAAAATAATCAAAAATTCAAGGCCCAACATTTCTCCCCTCTTAAAAAAATTTCGTCCTCGAAATTATTACCTAAGTTATTGAATAGGTGTGGATACTTTTCTTTCATTGCTTCCAAAGGTTCCCATGTTGCCTCCTCTATTGAATGGTTCCTCCACACATATTTAACCAACTTCACCACCTTGTTTCTCAAAATCTTTTCCTTGGAATCCAAAATCTCCACTGGTTGCTCCTCATATGTCAAATCTTCCCTCAGTTGAACCTTCGAAGGTCGAACTATGTGCGAAGGGTCGGATCGGTACTTTCTCAGCATTGATACATGGAAAACATTGTGAATCTTAGACAACTCCGATGGCAAAGCTAATTTATAAGCTAAAGGCCTAATTCTCTCAATGACTTCATAAGGGCCTATTTATCTCGGACTTAACTTGCCCTTCTTACCAAATCTCAAAATCCCTTTCCATGGAGAAGCTTTAAGAAATACTTTGTCTCTAACTTCAAATTCCATCTCTTTTCTGTGTGCATCTGCATAGCTCTTCATTCTGTCCTGAGTTGCTTTAATCCTTTGTTTCACTAATTTAATCTTATCTATTATCATCTGTACTAACTCAGGTCCTACAAGTCTCCTTTCTCCTTCTTCATCCCAACAAATAGGAGATAACAAATAGTCTGGTGCCTGCTGGATTGTGATGGTCAGCTACGGTGCAGTCTTTCGTGGATTCATAGGGTACTGAAAGAGGTGCAGCAGGATACAAGCGCAATGTTTCCTTGATGGCTTGAAGGTAGACCATGTTCTTTAGGTCTGCTTCTTCTACTTTTCGTTCTCTACCAGCACACATATCTACTTCTTTTTGTGCCTTCTCCATGACAGATGGGCTATTCATAAGTAAAGACAGAGCTCATGTCAACGTGACGGCTGTGTATCCAAAGATGCTAAGATAAGAGCTTGTAATTTGTATGAAGCATTAGGAATACGTAAGATGTGTATCGAGTCAAAGAAATATTGTTCTTACTGTTCAAAATAAAAGGGCACTTTTTTCGCTTGGCAGTGTCGGTGTTGATTATTTCCAAGAAAAATGAAAGTAATCATTTCTTTAAAGTTTAATTCAACTTTATTACATAAGAAACAAATTATTTTCACAGAAAATTAGGATATACACATATGGTGCTATGTCATGTATTATTTTACGTTTGTTTTATCATATGATACAGTATTGAAGTTATTCTTGTACTTAACAGTGTCTTTAATTTATAATTTTAAAGAAGAATATGTATACTACACGACTGTGTTAGATCAACATGCATGTTGTACGTGAGTTAATATACTATAATTATTAAAATTCTAAATGAAATGATAATCTTTAATAGCATCAACTTTATGATGAAGAAGTCGATTTGTTTAATTAGCATACATTATAATTCAATACCAATGAATTGATTTATGCAAAAATAGTTTAAATATGAGATTAGTTGATTTTCTCATAATTATATAATAGAATTCAATTTTATATGTTGTCATTTAGAGTTTCACATATTTGATTTGATATTTTTGACATATATTCTAATCATGGCATGCCTTGCACATGAATAAGACTTCATATTTTGTATATAGCTTTTTAATGCAATGAAAATGTAAGAAGCACTATGTTCTTCAATTTTTTGTCTTGGTTCTAAAATTGCAGTAAGTGTTATAAAGAGAAAAACTCATATATATATATTAAAAACTTTGCATAGTGTCATACTCTTAAAGATTTCAAAAGATTAAGAGAAAACAAGTGTAAAAGTGGTTGAAACAAAGATTGATCATTTCAACTTTCACATAATTTAATAATAAATTAGTTGAAAAATCATAGCGAGAGAAAAGCAAAAACTATAATGTTTTAAATACAATATATGCTTCACTTTATAGTTAATCTTTATCAAGTTTTGAGCTAGTAATATTGACATTGAGAATTAAGACAAGATTTAAGTAAATTTTTTAATAATCTAAAAAGAATAAAACGATTTTAAATTCTTAATTTTTGTTTTTCCATAGAATTTGTGATGAAGAAATTAACTTGTTCAATTAACATATAAATAAGTGCAATACTAATAAATTTTTTTTGCTATTATGATAAAATTAACTTTTATATATTGTCATTTAGATTTTCTTATTTTTCGAAATGCTCTGAAATCATGGCATGTATATCTTATGATCTTTTGTATAGGTATTGAATAAAAAAAAAGAAGTAATTTGCTCATTAGTTTTAGCATTAGTTTTTCCAATATGAGTGTTAGTGAAAGCAACACTAAAAATACTAAAAACTTTGATAGGTATTAATGAGGATAATCTTCAAGTTTATTAAGTTTGTTATAATAAAATTAATCCTCAAGTTATTAAATTTGTTAACTTGTTATATTTTTTATACTTATCATGCATGTACATCTTAAACTTCATTTATTGGAATTTTGTCTTTACATAAAATCCTTGTATATGTGTGGTTGATATTAATGAAAGTTAAGCCAAAATTATCGTTGATTTTTTATGGTATTAGAGCTGTTAATTTTCCTTGCCTCTCCTCTTTGTTTATTCATGTAGCCATTTGTTTCTTTTATCCATCACTAGCTTTATTGTTTTTCATTTATTTCCTTTGTCCACCTATGATTCATCTAGATATAAAGTGTGCTTTCTTTTGGTTCAATCCCTCCATTTTCCTTATATGAGTGTGAGCCAACACATAAACCGTAGTGGCATACTCCTTTATAAGTTGTGTTTGAATACATTTCTATCTTTATTTGTTACATCCAGTAAAATGATTGAAAATCTCCTAAAGTTTGATTATGCAACATTTGCCTTAGCTTTAACAATTTTTAAGCATCAAATATTGCTAATGAAAGACTTGTAGTTCCTACCTCTACTACAACCACTTCCAGCTTACCAACAGTCACATCCTTACCTAACTTTACTCACCAGCTTCCTATTAAACTTAATTCTCACAAGTATTTTTTCGGCAAGCATAATTCCTTCCTTTGTTAAATAGTTACAATTTATCACATCATATAGATGGCACAAAAACACCTTGGAAAAAAAATGATCAATAGTATCCTTAACTCCTTTTTGAAACCTGGTTTTAAATGAATCAATTTATGCTAAGTTAGATCATTAGATCTATGACAAAAAGTTTTTTTACCTTAAATTATAGATGCAATAACAGTAAGACATCCTAAGGGGAAGCTGTCAATGACTTATGCCTTAGGTTCACGAACTCAAGTTTGAAGCATTACATCCAATTTTCATTTTTTGAAAAAAGAGAACAATGAGACTTTTATATAATATAATATAGTAGGCTAAAGGAATGTTTGATCACCTTATAATTTACAACATGGGGTAACTAAAAATGATATTATACATGTGATGGTTAATGGCCTTAGAAAATTATATCACCACTTTGTTCATGGTTTAAAATAGTGAATTGACCATATTTCTTATGATGAATTGTTTGGGTTACTATTAAATGAAGAAGAAAATTTGTCTAATGATGTATTATCAAAGGAAGTTATGTAACCAACATCCAATTATATTAACAATCAACAATCTTTTTCTTCTAGTTCTAGCAGTAAACAAAATTAAGTGACTAACTTTTTAAAATTTTAATAATTTAGTTTACAAGGTTATTTTTGATAATGTGGCATGTCTACTAAGTGTCACGTGAATACCTATTTATTGTCCACATTAGTCAAAACTAACGTTTTGAATTGAATTATTAAGATTTTAAAAGGTTGATCACTCAATTGAAAATTTTAAAAGCTTAGGCACTAAATTTAAAAAAACCTCAAAAGTTGAATAGTTTAGGATTAGTTATCCTTACAACATATTTCTACCTATGGAGGTTGTAGTAGTTAAAATGTTGGTCAGGTATGAAATACCATTTCAACCTATTTTAAAGGTAGCCTATTTATAAGATATTCTCATCATCAAGGAGCTGTTGGTTTACAAGGATCATCAATTGATTTTTCAACCTAGATATGCCATACTTCATTCAGCTAGACAATGTCTAACTTCAAGGTTCAATCAACAACAACCACATACCTTCAGGTCATATGCCCATTTTTCTACACCCAACCCCTTACTGAAACATTAATGCATCTTGGATAATGGAATAACACATCATCTTACACCTAATATTAAATATCTTACACCACGTTATGAGCATTAAGGCCTTGATAAATCTAAATTTGCAATAGTAAAACAATCCTAATCTCTGATATTTGCTCTTCTTATTATCAATCTAATTGGCCTTAGGTAATGTTTGATCAACTTGTAACTTTACAATATAAGGTTCCTACTAATGATATTATAAACGTGAAAGTTAATGGCTTTAGAAAATTATATAGCCCTTTTATTGATGGTTTAAAATAGTGAATACCCTATTTCTTATGGTGATTTGTTTGGGTTCCTATTAAATGAAGAAAAAAGTTCGTCTAATGATGTATTATCAAAAGAATTTGTGTAACCAACATCCCATTATATTAACAATCAACAATCTTTTTCTTCGTTCAGTGTTAGATAACATAGGGGATCACATATTCAAAAGTATCTAATCTTTTAAGATTTTTTTTCAACTCCGTGTCTAAGCTTTTAAAATTTTCAATTGACTGACCAACCTTTTTAACAATTTAGTTTAAAATGTTATTTTTAATGATGTATCATGTCTATTAAATGCCATGTAAAGGTTCACCTGTTAGCCATGTCAGCAAAAAATAACGTTTTGAATTGAATTGTTAATATTTTAAAGGGTTGGTCACTCAATTGAAAATTTTAAAAGTTAGGGCACTAAATAGAAAAAATCTCAAAAGGTTGATCACTTTAGGATTTGTTATCATGATAACATAATATTGAGGTCATAGTAGTTAAAATCATGGTCGGGGATAAAAATAACTATTTTTTTAAATAACAGTCCATTTACATGATATTTTAATCATCAACGAGCTGTTGGTACACAAAGATCATCAATTGATTTTTCAACCTACATATGTCATACTAAAGGTAGCCGTACATAAGGATCATCAATTGATTTTTCAACCTATATTTGTCATACTAAAGGTGGTCATAGTTATTCAACTAGATAACATCTAATCAACACTAGCTATACACTTTTAGTTTAAATGCCAATTTTTCTACATCCAACCCTTTACTAAAATGTTAATGGATCTTGGACACTGGAACAAAGCATCATCTTACACCTAATATTAAATATTTTACATAACATATTAATAGCTTGGAGGCCTTAATAAATCTAAATTAGTAATGGTAAAACAATCCCAATCTCTAATATTGACTCTTCTTATTGTCAATCTAGTTGTACTTTTCACTAGGGTGATAGTTTATATGTTCCACTATCTTACAACATACTTTATGTTTATCCTTTTACTAAAGCTAATAATACATCTATTCAATTTTCCACTAACCATTTTACAATTAAGGATATTCATATGAAGAAATGGCTGCATATAAGCCATAATGAATATAGGTTGTACACTATGCTGCTTAAACCCGTCATTAACCGAGCTCTCCTATTTATGCTCATTCTTACACACTCTCTACCTAGCATTCAAAAAAGACATCCTCATTATGCACATTTCCTATAATGTTTTACATAATAATAAAATTCAGTTTGTTAACAATAAAGTCTCCAATTTGTGTCATGCTTTTTCTATTAATATGAGTCATAAGTTATCTTTTCTAAGTCCAATTATACTACACAAAATTCGATTAGAGTTTATATATTTAGATTTACGAGGGCCTTCTCTTTATTAATATCTTTTTTTCTTTATGATCGTTATAGCAAATACATTCGGATTTATTTTCTGAAATTTAAGTCTGAAGTTAGTAGTGTCTTTATTAAATTTCATCATTCGGTTAAATTTTTTTCCAATGTTTTATTAATTCTTTTCAAATAGAATGGGTTGGTAAATATTAAGCCTTAACTTTCAATTTTCTAGAGAATAGTATTATGTAAAGATCTTCGTGTCCTAAATCCTTAAACAAAATGAGTGAACTAAAGGAAGCATAGATATATTGTGGAGACTAGTTTATTCTTATTACATCATTTTTTATTTGATATAAATACTAGAATTATGCATTTGATACATTGATTTATCTAATAAATAAAATGTCCACCCTCACATTAAACAATTTTATTCCCTATCATAATTTATTTCACAAAAATTCTAATTATGATACATTTTATGCGTATAGATATCTTTATGATCGATGATTGCGTAATCCCCTAATAATTATTGAATCATTTTAAATTTTGTGTTTTATAGGGTATACATAATTATTTTATAGCAAAATACATAAAGGTTAAATTTGTTTGACTTTTTCCTTAAAAAAATTTGTTGCCTTATATCTATCGTGTTTGTTAGACAGACATTCATTTTCAAACAAATTGATGATGGTGATTCACATATTACTCCAATTCATGGTCCTCTTTCAACAACACCAGTCCTATTACCTTTATTTTTTCCAACCACATTCTTCCTCCCCTTCTGCTACAAATAGTAACTCCCAATCAAACATAACCACATCAGTTAAACTATTTAACCTAACACTCCTCCATCAAATACACAATCATTAGCTTGATCACATGAACTCAACATACCTAAATCCAACCCCACACCATCCACTATACTGAATAATTCCAATGCTCCTCAATCATCCCCTAATACAAGTTGTTCAACAATGACTCATCTCCTCAAATTCCTACACATCACACCATATCTACTAGACTACCCTTAATAGTTGATTTATTTGAATAAAATAATATGTGCCCAATAGTTCTTATACTTGAAGAACCTAGTTGTTATAGTCAAGTAGTTAAAAGTCTTGTATGGAGAAAGGCAATTTAAGAAGAATTTAGTGTTGTACTTGTCAACAACACACGGAACCTTGTCCCTTCATCACCAAACCAAAACTTAATTAGCAAGAAGTGGGTTTCTTAAATTAAATTGGATAAGAATGATTATGATGATCGATATAAGACAAGTATTGTTGCTTAAAGGACTCTATCAATGACCTGACATCAATTACAAAGAGACCTTCAATCTTGTAGTAAAGAACAATTAGGATGTTGATCAATATGATGTGTCTCATGTATTTTTACATGGCATAGTTGATAAAGATGTGCTTATGAAGAAACCACAAGGCTCTAAGCAGCTCGACTTGCTATATCATGTTTGCAAGTTAAACAACTCTATCTATAGCCTCAAACATACTATAGGGAAATGGTATAAGTATCTCATCAAAAAATTATTCTGTCTTTATTTTTAAGGCTCTAAAACTGATAGCTCCTTCTATTTTTATAAAGATGTGTATACAGTAGTTTTTTTGCTCCTCTATGTGGGTAACATTTTTGTTACAAGCAACAACAAATCATTTACTCATCATATTATTAATAGGTTACAACTTAAGCTCCTTTTAAAAGAATTGGGACATTTGAGTTATTTTCTTGGTGTGGAAGCTTCTTAGACAAAGATAAGTGTTTTTATCTCTTAAGCTAAATATATTCTTGAATTGTTACATAAAGCAAATATTTTAAAATATTTATTAATTTCATCACACACTGAGCTCTTAAGTAATCATTCGAAGTATGGTGGGTGAACTTTAATATCTTCCTATAAATTGTCCTGATATTTTCCATGAGGTGAACAAAATATCTTTGTATATGCATGAACCATTGAAGTGTCGTTAGATACAAGTCAAACAGATACTAAAGTATCTTTAAGGGAACATAAATTCTTGGTCATTTCTTCTGGCGTCAATCAATTTTTAGGTTACCATCTACTATGATGCAAATTAGGGTGATAATAAGAACGATCGAAAATGAATAATAGGCCTAACTATTTATATTGGACCGAAAATAATTGCTTGATTCAAGAAATAAAAGGTTGTTGCTTATTCTTCTATATAGGCATTTAGGTATTGCAATATCAGTTTGTGAAGTTCAATGGCTCCAATCTCTTCTCAAAGAGATAGGTATAGTTCCATTTTCATATGATTATTTGTCAAATACATATCTTATAATTATACCCATTTTTCATTTAAGCATCTTGAAAATTGATTTCCATTATGTTCATAATAAAGTGTCAAAGTAGGGATTTCATGAGCAATATCTTTCAACCAATGATCAAATTGTTGATATCATAACAAAGCCTACATCAAAAGCACAAATTTCATTAGATGAAATGCGAATTAATGGTTTTTGAGAAACCTACTCAAATTGAGAGAGGATATAAAGCTAATCCCTAAGTTTGTTATGATAAAATTAGTCCTCAATTTTGTTAAGTTTGTTAGCTTGTTTGTTTTCTAAGATAAAAGACATAAACCTCCTTCACAGTTTAAAAAGTCTTAGAAAAATATATTGCTAGAAAAGGGTTAGTAAATGTATAAATGATGAATTTGGAGTAATTAATTTTACTTAAGGTATGAGCCTAATTCCAACTAGTTATATACAAGTTATGATATTTGAATGGTTAAGATTTGTGAATAAAGATATATATCTGGAAAGTCAATTGAGCATACATTGAACATGACAAATATATATGTGCATGCTTGAATATTCACTTGATTAAATAACTTAGTAATATGTGAACTATGTGTGTATTGCATGACTTTAGACACATAAGTCGATCGCCAGCATCTAGACATTGCCAGATCTTCAAGGTAATAGCTTATCTGGAGTGTACTATGAGTTAACCTAGATGTTTCTCACTATGATTGAATTGTTTTTGGTTAACTTTCAGTTATTGAATGGTTATTTATATGATTGTTATGGTTTTGGACATTGTTGGTCTGAAGAGTTTGATACTTGGGACTGTATATGGAAGTGTTTTCAAATTGTATGTGTAATATGGAATGTATACTTAACTGAATGTTAAATGTCGGACCCATGTTCGAAGAATGTGATAAATGACATGAACACATTGAATGAAAAGTATTGATAGCATATTATGTGAATTAATGCATTTTATTACATTGGTATGTATGATTAGATAAAGGAGTTGTGACCGGAGTGACCAACGTGAAAAAAAGTTTTAAGCTCAAGAATTGAGCACAAAGAGCCACAGGCTCAATAAATAATGAGCTCGGTATCCACAACAGATATAGGTCAGTAAATCAAATGAGTCCAGTATCCGCAATAGATATGGGACAGTAAATAGGCGTTCAGTCATAACAAAGTAAAATGAAAATGTAGTCATGTGCACATTTGTATATATATAACTTTACATGTATTATGAATGATTGAGATGAATTGATTGATTATTCTGAAATAGTCTTATGAAATGTTAGTATACATGTTGTACTTGTACTTGATGAAATATGACAAAATATGATGTGGGATTTGATACTGGATGACATGTTAAACTTCTTGAAATTAGTTTATACTTGACTTTATGTTCTGACTGGAGTGAGCATGTTGGCCCCCAAATTTTTTTTTAAGCTAAGCATGATTTAAATGAATTATAAGGTCTTGATAGAATTATTATTAGAGTTTAATTATTTATTTCAGTGTTAGTAGGACTTTATTACACTAGTTAGTTAAATGAAAGTAGTAGAAATGTATTGAGGGCAATTTTGGCATATCACTTAAGATTAAAAGGCATGAAGCATTAATGGAAGGGAAGGATGGACATTTAGCACTCATTAAGGGTAAATTTGGAAGAGGGAAACTGTTGTCTTGTACATTAGAAGGAGAAAAAAGTGAAAAAGAGAAGAGAAGTGAGAGAGAGTCATTCATAAGAGAAAAGAAAGAAGAAACAAGTTGGGGTTTCGTCTTTTCTTATCTTTTAAGAGTGATTTTGAGGGTATTCAAGAAGAGAAAAAGAAAGAGGAAGAGAAGAGCTTCCATTTGAGCCAAACATCTCTTTGT
>JANZXR010098263.1:0-10058 GCA_027575705.1 Erythroxylum echinodendron
CCCCCCTCTCTCTCCTCCCATTTAAACACAACATTGTCCTTAATGGTGAAGTAAATGGAAGAAGGAAGATGCACACCAAATTTGAAAAACAGAAACAGAATTCAAAACTTGGAAAAAGCAACAAAAACTAAAATGAGAAAGAAGGGAAGAAGAAATCAAATCTGATTTATCTCTAATGGGCTGCCTCCCATTAAGCGCTTTTGGTTATAGTCATTAGCTCGAAATTGTGTTCACATTATTCTCTATCGTTCGGCATGTCCACTACCACTTTCTTTGTCAAAATGTCCTTAAAACCTTCACAAAAAGGCTTCAATCCATGTCTGTTAACTTTGAAGCTTTGTTTACTACCTATGTCATAAATCTCAATAGTACCATGTGGAAATACATTAGTAACAACAAAAGGATCATGCCATCGAGAATGTAACTTACCAGGAAAGAGCTTGATATGCAATTGGAAGAGATGAACCTTCTGACCCACCGAAAATTCCTTCCTTCCAACCAAGCGGGCATGGTATGCTTTTGCCCTTTCCTTCACAATTCATACATTCTCATATACGTGATTCCGTAACTCCTCGAGTTCTTGAAGCTGTAACTTGCGATGAATTCTAGCATTGTCATAATCCAAGTTACACTATTTAATGGCCCAAAATGCTCAATGTTCAAGCTCCACGGGAAGATGAAAATTCTTTCCATAAACCATCCTAAAAGGTGACATGCCTATAGGTGATTTATATACAGTGCGATAAGCCCACAGTGCATCGCCTAATCGAAGACTCCAATGTTTCTGATTAGGATGCACAGTCTTCTCAAGGATAGACTTGATTTTATGGTTTGATAATTTTGCTTGACCACTCGTCTGCGGATGGTAGGCGGTTGAAGTTCGATGGACTACGTGGAACTTTTTCAGCAGAGCCTCAAAAAATTGGTTGCAGAAATGGGTTCCTCGGTCACTAATGATCATTTTGGGAATGCCATACCTGTCAAAGATGTTAGATTTCACAAAATCGACAACAACTTTAGCATCATTATTTTTTTTCGCTAATGCCTCGACCCACTTAGATACATAAATGACTACAAAAAGGGTATATAAATTTCCGTTAGATAATCATTGAATAACAAGAAGGTTTGTGGCATCTCATTCTTACTAGTAATGTTTCCTACCTTTTGGCTTCGATCACATGTCTTGCAAAATTCTAATGCATCTTTGAACAACGAAGGCCAAAAGAATCCACTATTAAGTACCTTGTGTGCTATGTGCTTGGCACCAATGTGGCGATCGCAAGAATAAGTGTGACAGAAAGTTAAAAAAAATGAAACTCATCTTGATGCACACAATGCCTAATCATTTGATCCAAACAAAATTTCCACAATTATGGATTATCCTAAAAGTAAAATCTAGAATCCACGCAAAATTTATCATGTTGGGCTTTTTTATACCTGCAGGCAGCTCGTGGGTAACTAGAAAATTAACCAAATCAGCATTCCATGGCCACGACGAGGAGGAAGTCAGCGCAAACAACTTCTCATTGGGGAATTTGACAAGAATAGGCCCGGCCTGGCATCATTGTTTCACAATCTACACAAGTGGTTAGCAACAAGTTCTCGGCACCTTTCTTATCCCTGATTTCAAGATCAAACTATTATAGAAGCAAAATCCAGTGGATAAGCCTCGGTTTGGTCTCCTTTTTCTGCATGAGGTACTTAAGGCCTGCATGATTAGAAAAACAATAACCTTAATACCCAATAAATATGATCGAAACTTTTCTAAAGAAAACACAACAGCAAATAGCTCTTTTTCAGTCGTATGGTAGTTGAGTTGTGTGTCATTGAGAGTGCGAGAAGTGTAGGCAATGACGTGCAAAAGTCGCCCCTCTCGTTATCCAAGGACTGCTCCCACGATAAAGTCATTTTCATTGTACATAATGTCAAAAGGAAGCTCCTAATTCCATGGTTGGATGATGGGAGCAGATGTGAGGATTTGTTTCAGAGTTTCGAATGCCTGTTTACATGCATCATCAAAAAAAAATTCAACGTCCTTCAACAAAAGCCTACGAAGGGGTGTGGCAATATTTGAAAAATCCTTGATGAAGCGTCAAAAAAATCCTACATGAACAAGGAAAGAACGAACATCCCTCACTCATTAGGGGTAAGGCAAAGACATAATAATATCAATTTTCGCTTTATCAACTTCTAAACCATATGCCCTAAAACAATTCCTTGTTCAACCATAAAATGACACTTCTCATAATTCAAAAGAAGGTTAGTTTCCATACATCTTTTCAGTGTTAAAGATATATTTTCAAAACAATGATCAAACGAATCACCATAAACAGAAAAATCATCCATAAATACCTCGATAATTTGTTTAACATAATCTAAAAAGATACTCATTATACATCGCTGAAAAGTCATAGGGGTGTTGCATAATCCGAAGGGCATCCTTCTATATGTAAATTTGCTAAAGGGGCACATGAAAATAGTCTTTTCTTGATCCTTGGGATTGATCACAATCTGATTGTAACCGCTATAACCATCAAGGAAACATAAAAAGACTTACCTATCAATCGCTCCAACATCTGGTCCATAAACGGCAAAGGGAAGTGATCTTTACATGTCACTGTATTCAGCTTCCTAGAATCCATAAAGGGTACAAGCTCATCATCATTGTTCTTCACCATAGTAATCCCCATCATCTTCGGAACCATGTGGATAGGCGCCACCCATCTACTATCAGTGATTGGATAAATAACACCTGTACCCAAAAGCTTAAGTAATTCAGTTTTTAACACTTCCATCATGGGCAAATTGAGTCGACACTGCTCTCCCTTGTTGGATTTGAATTTTCCTCCAATAGTATGCGATGCATATGCATCGAAGGAATAATACCTTTGATGTCAGCCAACGTTCATCCTATGGCCGTTTCATGTTCGTGAAGAACATTCAACAATTGTTCCTCCCGCATACTTGTTAGATTCTTCACAATAATAATCAGTAAAGTATTGTTATCACCAAGAAACACATACTTAAGATTATCAGGTAAAGATTTCAACTCAAACACTAGTGTGTGCATAACAAATGGCAAAAGTTTGTTATGCAATACAGGAAGGTCGATGAAAGCCACCTCATAAGGAATGGGGGAACGTACATGTAAAGCAAAAACAGAATCAGTGACTTTCGGAAGCAAGCACAATTCACGCATATCATCATTATAATCACCACTATAAGTCACGACATTCTCACTACCAAAACCATGCCACGATGTCAAGTTCAGAACATTATTGAATTCTAACTCAACGTGCTCATATACAAGCTCATCAATATCATCTAGAAAATTAATCAAGTATACATGCTGAATTGGATATCAGAGAGCGTTATTAATATTGAATTCAATAACATGCTTTCCTATACTTATGAAAAGCATATCATATTCACAATCAATCTTGGTTCTAGTAGTCTTCAGAAAAGTTCTATCAAACAAAATAGGTGTACTCATGTGTGAAGTGTCCATATCCATTTTAAGTACATAAAAGTCACAAGGAATCAGCAAAGCACCTGTTTAAACCAAGACGTCCTCTAGCAAACCAAGTGGATAAACGAAGGAACGATCCACTAACTGTATAACCACACTCGTCGCATGCAAAGGTTCCAAACTCAGGGCATCATACATATGTTTAGGCATCACACTAGTGGATGTGTTTAAGTCACACAAAGCTCTCTCAAATGAGGTGTTAACTATTATGCACGAAATGGAAAACGCACCGGGGTCTTTATGCTTACATGAGATATTCGGTTTCATCGCAGCAGAAACAGCCTCACCCATGTTCACCATCTCTTGACCTTTCAAGAAATTCACGTACTTGGAGACTTAGCAAATTGCATCAATAACTGGAATGTTGATCTCCACCGTCTTGAACAAATCAAAGATATCCCTCTCTTTCTCCTCTTACTTGACCTTCAAACTCCTAACACTCAAAGGAAATAAGGCATCAGCTGAAAATCAGAATTGACAGGTTCATAATTTACCTTTGACACCCTGTCAAAAGCTACGGTTTGGGTAGGAATTAGAGGAATCGAATCTGACTTGTTCCTGCAATTTTTGGTCATCTTTTATCTATTATCTTATAAAGAATTAGGCTCTGTTCTGCCCATGGAATTTTCAGCTTCATTCTGATCAGCAAGGGCCAGAGAAGTTAGTCTTGATTTGGGGTTAGGATCTACGACCATAGGCTGTTTAATATGGTTAGGGTCTGTCTCAATTTCCTCTTCCTCATTTAAGGCAATCCCCTTCATTTTCTACTCAATGAGAGCCCCTATGCTGCGAAGCTCAACAGCTTGGATAGATTCCTTGGGATGCAAAGCTTGAGAGGGCAGCCTACCACTATTTTGAGCCTCAAGTCTACTCATCAAGGATGTAATTTGGCCTACTTGTTTCTCAAAATTTTAGATACTAGCATCTATTTTCTACTGGAAAGACAAGAAGTTTTGCTGCATTGCAACAGTGTTGGTAGCCATATTTTTTACAAGTTCCTTCAAATCAGATATTTCATAATTAGAAGTAGGAAAAGAAGGAACCGAATTATGAGGATTTGTCCTTAAGGCATAGCTCTGATTTTGCTAGATACCATGGGGTATTTGCGCTCTTCCTCCATTGTTCATCGACTGCTAAGGGTTTCCATAGCTCAAAATTCAAATGGTCATGCCACCCCAGATTGTATGTCGACAAGAATGGATCATATTTACATTTTAGATTCATGTTGAATCCACCACCGTTCGTATGGGAATATTCTGTTGAGTTGTCCTCCATTTTAGGACATAAATCAAAAGTGTGTGCCTAATAAGAGAACAAATTTCGCATGTCTTGACTTGTTTCACACTACCATTCAACATAGCATGCATTAGTGTGGTTAGTTCATCAACTTTATTTTCTAATGAAACACTACTTACCTCGCTAACACGTTTCGTGTGGAATTTTCCTAGTGTGCCGAATTGTTTAAAATTTGCTGCCATATTTGAAATCAAGTAACGGGCACCGTGTCTTGTCTACCAAAGACCCTCCACCCATGGCATCAATGATACTTCTATCTTGGGGTGTCAATCCCTCGTAAAAGTATTGAATGAGAAGCTGATTGGGAATTTGTTGGTGGAGGCATTGTAAGCACAGCTTCTCAAACTTTTCCCAATACTAGGAGAACGTCTCACCATACATCTGTCTTATACCATAAATTTCCTTCCGAATATTTGCAGCTCATGAAGCGGGAAAGTACTTCTCTAAGAACATACGCTTCAAATCATTCCATTACGTTACCAAACTAGGGGGAATAAAAAACAACCACTTATTAGCTGAACCTTTCAATGAGAAAGGAAAGGCTTTTAGTTTAACAAAATTCTCATCCACCCCTTGCGGTTTCATTCCATTGCATACCATATGAAACTCCTTTAGGTGCCCATGTGGGTCTTCTCCTGCAAGACCATTAAAACTAGGCAATAAATGTATAAAACCAAACTTTAATTCAAAATTAGCATGCTTTACATTAATACACAAAGGCTGGTTGTCAAGGTTAAGAGTAGCAAACTCCTTCAAGGTTCTCTGTGGATTGATTGACATATTTGTGAATTCTGCTTGTGAATGGTCCAACTGCTGGAAAAGATGTGCAAAACTCGGAAGTTCTTCCTCCTTTACCTTGCACAACGTGCACCGTTCAAGGAGGAGTGATCGCGGAGGTGTGCGATTGATGAAGAATGATTGCTTTTTGTAGAATTGCTCGATTAATCCATCTGTAAGTTCTTGCTTAGAACTACTGGACATGCAACCTACAAAACAAAAACAAATAGCAAAAACATGCTAAAAAATTAAAAAAATGTTAGCAAACTGTTAGATAGATCGTCGGTAATGGCACCAAAATTTGACAAGGTGTTGTTACCCTTGCAACTTAACCCTACACAAATAACAAGTAATATATAGGAGTAGGGATCGTTCCCTCAAAGATCTAATAATGGAATGCTAGCTATCGTAAAACTTATCAACGAAATTTCTTTCAAGAAAATCAATACAAAAATATAAACGAAACAAAATTTAATATCTAAAATGCAATCTAACCTAAATTATTAAGTATCGAATGACAACTAACAGAAAACAGAAATCAAAAGATAACTTGAAACAACAAAATTAGATATGATGCAAGCAATACTCAAAGAAATCAATTAAATTAAAATCAAACCAATGCACAAAAAGTAAGTAAATTGGGGGGGGGGGGTTTGATCTCAGAAATTTAGATATTAAAAAACACAAATTTAAATGAATGCTAAATCATAGTTTGGAAAAAAAAATCAGATTTGAAAGATTAGGATAAAAAACATAATTATGTAAACTTCAATTGTAAAAGATTTCATTAACAAAACCAATTCATTCATTCATCAGACTCTAGGAATTATTTGCATATTGTGTGCGCAAAATCAAGGATCACCAACTTACTAATTTCATGCTTCTTAACTACTAAGTAAACAAATCTTCGCAAACAATCATAGGGTTCATAACTACTAATCCACCTGTGTCACGTACGAGGATTACGATAATTGGTTTAATTATCTTGCCTTGAAAACCTCGACAACTACTATCATGAGTTTAAGATCAGGTTCAAATTTTCTCAGCATAGGTTTGATAACTATTATCAATAACCTAGCTATAAATCAATTAATCTAGCAATTACTACCATCAATTAATTGAATAGCGTCCAAAAATTCCTTATAAACCTTAATTCCAGATTTTAAGATTTATGAGTTCAATTTAGCCATTAAAGGACTAGAATTCAAATCCATATTTGCAACACACAAACACAAGAATCAATTAAGATTAAATCCTTATGTATTAATATGGGTTCGAAGGGAATTACCCCTTACAATTGAATTAAACACTTAGCCACACATACCTTGTAAAGTTAATTTACCACCGAATGGTCCTAGAAACTTGCATCTAAAAAGAAAGATTAGAAATAGGATTTCATCTGGACAAAAGTTGAATTTTATATCCACCTCCCATAATTAGGTGGTTGACCTAATAGTGGCAAACTAGGAATGGAATTCCTAGTCTTCACGTCAATTGAAAGATGTCACAACTCCCTTCAGCCTCTGCCTAACCAGCCATCCAAAGTGGTTCCTATCCATGATGTGGATGTTGAGTCATCTTTAAGTAACCAATAAAGTTGTGCCATGTCATCCAAGTGCTTTGAAAATCGATTAAATCTTTGTTATCTTTGAACTGCATTTTTGACAGTACACCAGGGTCAATTTTGACTATATATAAAAATTAAACGGTAATGATTCAGGACCTCAAATTTTATCAGGATATTTTTCTTTGAGTTAGCTTAAATTTGAGACTTGAATCGTTAAATTCCACTGTCTGAATCAAAAGTTATGGTTGAAAAATCAACAAGAGGCCATTCTGACAATCTAGAATCTGACGCAAACTTTAGGAATTTGTTTCTCTTGAGTTCCAGCTCATAAAAATCTGCAATTTATCCAAAAACATCCTCCAATGAGTCAATAGTTTAAGTGTGAAATTTCAGAATTTTTGGCCAAACCAATCTCGAGATAAAAATCCTATAATTATTAAAGGTCAAGTCTGCCGAAAACCCAAAAACAGTGCAATTCGAGTCTATTTGTTTCATTTACGCATTTTAAGTCAATGAAACCCAAATAATGCTAATACACGATAAACAAGCTATAAATGAATGTAAAATTAGTAAATGACTATGAATTAAGTCCTAAAGATATATGAAAATATGAGTGTATCATACATCATTTAGTTAGCAATTAGGTTTAAGCCTTAAGAAAACCTAATCACTTTCTATTCATCATTCATAAATTCGTCAATCTTTTCCAAGTATTGTACATTCACTAAAATTTTTCCAGTATATGCTTAGTAGCTGAAGAAGAAGGTGATGAGGAGGTAACTTCTAACATTAATGAACTTCAAGAAGCTTATTTAGAATTGTTAGAAGATTCACATAATATACTGAAACAGTATAGATCTCTAAAAAGAAAGCATGTCGAAAACTTGAGAAACACGGAAGTGCTGGAAAAAGAAAATGTTTGTCTTAAGAAACAAGTAGACATTATGAAAAATGTTTCTATTGATAGATCTAAGGAAATTAGTCAGTTAAAACAAAGGATTAACTCTCTATCAGCATATTTATCAACCTTTATTGAGAGTACAAAAAGAATGAATGATATGATCAGTAACTATCGACACCCTAATGACAGGAGTGGTCTAGGATTTATTAAGAATGATACTCGTTATAAAAAGAAGATTGTCGCTCATAGATAGAAATTTTATCAATCCTCTTTTTATCAGTCTATGAATGCTTATAAGACTAACCCCCAAGGACCCAAGAAAATTTGGGTACCTAAAAGAACATAATATCTATTGCAGATCTCCTTCCTTGGAAAAAGCAGTAAGCACCAGTGGTATCTGGACAGTGGATGCTCGCGACACATGACAAGAAGAAGGTCTATGTTCCTAGATCTTCAAGATAAGAAGGGAGGACCAGTAACTTTTGGAGACAACCAGTAAGGCGAAATCATAGGAATTTGTAAAATTGGTAAAGATTCCTTTACATGCATGGATAATGTTCTGCTAGCTGAAGGTTTAAAACATAATCTGATTAGTGTAAGTCAATTATGTGATTCTAGTTTTGAAGTATCCTTTAATGAAAATTTCTGTGTAGTCAAAAACAAGGACAGGTCTATATTCTTTTCTGCCAAAAGATGAAATAATCTTTATAAGATTAATTTAGAAGACTTGCAAACTCAAAATATTTCTTGTTTTTTATCAATAGATGAAGAAAAACTGATTTGGCATAAAAAGCTAGGTCATGTTAGTTTCAAACATATTTCCAAGTTGATTAAACATGATTTAGTAAGAGGTTTACCAAAAATAAGTTTTAACAAGGACTTCTTTTGTGAAAGTTGTCATAAAGGAAAATAGGTTAAAACATCTTTTTCTTCTAAAAATATTATAACTTCGTCTAGACCTTTAGAATTATTACACATAGATTTATTTAGTCCAACTAGGACATTAAGTCTTGGCGGAAAGAAGTATAGTCTTGTGATTGTTGATGACTTCACTAGATTTTGTTGGATATTATTCTTGTTACATAAAGATGATTCCTTTAGGTGTTTTAAATTCTTTCCAAAAAATTACAAAATGAAAAAGGAATATCTATTGCTATAATTAGGAGTGATCATGGTGGTGAGTTTAAGAATGAGAAATTCAGAATATATTGTGAAGAGAATGGAATTTTCCACAATTTATCTACTTCTAGAACTCCACAACAAAATGGAGTTGTAGAAAGAAAGAACAGGACGATTCAGGAAATGGCAAGAACCAAGCTATGTGAAATGAATCTTCCTAAGTATTTCTGGGCAGAAGCTGTGAATACAGCTTGTTATATTCGAAATAGAATACTTATGCGACCATTGTTGAATAAAGCTCTATATGAGTTATGGAATGGAAGGAAGCCTAATATATCTTACTTTCATCCATTTGGTTGCAAGTGTACTATATTGAATAAAAAAGAAAGTCTGGACAAAATCGATTCTAAGGTCTATTCAAGAATTTTTCTAGGATATTCTTTATCTTCTAAAGCTTATAAGGTTTATAATCTTACTTCTAGATCTGTTGAAAAATCTATTCACGTTGAGTTCTTTGATAGTTCTTAACCAGATAGAAGTAGTGATACTAATGATGAAACCTTAGCAGTATCCTTGGATGATAATGAACATATGTCACCATTAGATGTTCCCCTAGATAAAGTAGAAGATGTTCCTGAAAATTTTAGTCTGAAAAAGGACTGGAAATATAGGTCTTCTCACCCAGAAAATCTGATTATAGGAGAAACTTCAGATGGTGTGAGAACTAGGTCTAAATTCAGAAGGGAAGAAAATTTAGCTTTATTTTTGAAATAGAGCCTAAGAAAATTGATAAAGCTCTTCAAGATGAAGCTTGGATTTTAGCCATGCAAGAAGAACTGAATCAATTTACTAGATGTAAAGTTTGGTCT
>JANZXR010098322.1:0-10054 GCA_027575705.1 Erythroxylum echinodendron
TTACAAAACCATCTGAATATATACAATATCAAACCCTATACATAACACACTACTTGAAAGAGAATTTGTACAAAAACTACTAACTAACTCCTTCAGTCTCAGTTGACCGACCTTTGAGCCAGTTCTTGACAAATATACAAGAATTAATCTTTTCGTAGAGTCTGTCTGTCTCTAATGTCCTCTCTCGGACCTAAAATATCAATGTTGCAATTTTAGTGAGTTTTGCAAACTTAATGATGTAACCATCCTTGATGGTTCACCCAATTCATGCCACATATCCAATCATATAAGCACATAATTCACAACTTTCCATTTATCAATTTGCATAACATATCTTATATTTCACATATCCTAATCTCATTAATGACATAACCACATTCCAATTCAATCAGTCAATCACACTATATGCAATGTTCATATGACCCACTTTTAATTATTATGTTGTTATGACTGAGTGCCTAAATTATCCTGTATCTACTGTGGATACCGGGTTCATTAATATTGTCCCTTACCCATTGTGGATACAGGGTTCATTGTACATATCGAGCCTTTAGCTCTATATCACATTCCGAAAATTTAAGCTCATATTCGGTGGCTACTCGTGTCACAACTATCTTTATCTGATCATACATTCGTGTATGAAATGCATCACAATAATATTCAATCATTCATTATTTGAACCATTCCCATTAGAACTCATTTATAGTCCTATTCCCATGTATCATATTCAATCAATCATTTAGTCCGGCTTTTAAGAAACATGTTAAGTAAACACATTGTCAGTCTAAATTCACATTTAAGGAACACTTCAATATCACATTTATCAATCAATACCTTGGACCTTCATGTCCGGAATCAGTATAATCAAATTCACTTTAAATTCACAAACACTCCCAATACAGTCTCAAACATCAAACTCCTCGAACAATAAATTGTTCAGAATCATCAATGTCACAATTATATTAATATCTATTTAATATAGAAAAATCAAGTTTACTCAGAATATTATGAACAAAACACCTTTCTAAATCGAGGTCACACATCTAGGTTACTCACAAATCACTCTAGAAAGCTATTGCCTTGAAGTTCTGGCAATGTTTGGATGATGACGCTCAATGTGCTCCTCTATAACATATAATGCATACACATATCAAATTTTGCACATTAAAATGATTAGACATGCATTTATTGACATTTTTGGGTATAATTGATTTTTTATGTGATTCAAAATGTGAATTGTGAATTATTTGTCATGAAAATTGAATTGGTATGTATTAGAATTAATTTCAGATTTTTGGTGACATTTTGGACATTTCAAAATTTTTTGAAAATTTGAGGTATTTTTGGACTTGGAAAAGTGCCTAGTGCAAGACTAATTGAGACATGAAAAATTAGGATGACTAAACTCAAAATTGAGTGACATTTGGCATAGTTAAATGAGTAACAATTGGATTAGGAATTAATTGACAAATTGCTAAGAAAATTAGCTGATTATGATCTTCATATTGCTATCCGAAAATCACCTTGCTTTCACCATAAGTTTGTGTTGATTTTGCTTACATGAAGACTTGGTTTAATCTAAAGTTTTGTGTTAGATTGGAAGCCTAATAGGTAGGTAACAATTTGATTTTTATGGCATGTCAAATGGTATAAGAATGATGTTTGAATTGGACTGAAATGCATATGATATTGTTCTAGAAGAATTGCTGGAAAATGTTAGCTATAGTGTTTTCTCTGAACATCTTTTATTCTTTTTATTATAACTTCTTCTCCTGACGTCCAACTGACATGAGACTTGAACCAAGAGACTCATAACACATTTTTATTCATCTCCACCAAAATTTGTGAACATCTGAATCCATTCGTAAAAGATTGAGTGATAAATTTAGGACGAAAATATGAGAACGCTGGAATATTGTTGACTGGAATGATTTCAATGATCATGCTTCGGTATTTTGGCTATATTTTAATCTGTAGATTTCTAAATGAGTTGATTATTCATTCAAATTAAATTATAGACAATGTTTTACAACTTTATTGAAAAATTCGACTCTCAATTTTGTCTCTAAGTATTTCAAAATCTGGCTTGAAATTGAGTCTTGACTAAGGCTGAAGAACTACCCAAGATAGAAATCATCTCCTATGGTTATTGAATAAACTATATTAATACAGGCAAAATTAGACAAAGGTTTCTTAACAAACGTTGTAAATAATTCTCTTAGCTTTCAATTGGTATAAATTTTGTAATTTTTGGATATGTTAGTTGAGAGATATGAGTTGTACAATATGACAGTATGATCATGTACAAGACAAAGTTTTATATGTACTCAGTCTATAGTATTGTTAGCATAGCTCATAGAATACTAAATCAAATTGGATGATCTTAGTGTCATTGGAAACTTAAGACATGGGAGAACAATTTTATATAAGAAAGTGTTATCAAATTACTTCAATTTCTTGATGATAATAATCATGAAAAGTGGACCCAAAAGTACTTTTTTTTAGACAAATCTGAATTGATTAATTGTGTATTGATATATGAATGATTTTTGTGACAAGAATAATGTTAAGGAACCCGAAATTTGTTATGAATAAGCATTGTACGTATTTAGTATACATGAATATGCATAAATTAATTGATAACTATGCAAAATTTGATAATTGTATGTCTTATATGTTATTGAGGAGCACATTAAGCGCTGTCACCCAGACATTGCCGGAACTTCAAGGCAATAGCTTTCTAGAGCGATTTGTGAGTAACCTAGACGATCTCACTTAATTAATTGTTTGTGTCAGATTATGTTTGAATTATCTTATGAATGTGAAATTGATTGTGTTGATTCCGGACAATTGATTGTTCAAGGAGTTTGATATTCGGGACTGTATTGGGAGTGTTTGTGATTTGAATGTGAATTTGATTGTACTGATTTAAGACATGAAGATCTGGGATATTGATAAATTCCTTGAATGTAAATTTTGCCTGACTTTGTGCTTACTCAATATGTTTGTTAAAAGTCGGACTAAGGTCCGATGATAATTGTGATTTAAATTGTGAATGATTGATTAAATATGATAAATGGGAATGGGACTGTAAATGTGTTTGAATGGGAATGAGTGACATATTGAATGTCAAGCCATTTAAATTGCATTTATTTTGGACTTAATTTTGGTTGATGTGCTGAAATTGGTATCCGAAATTGATGGAATTGTTTTATAATTGTTTACAGATGGTTTTCAACACCTTCGGGATGAAATAGGATCAAAAAGATGCAAAAGAAGGAAAGAAATCCGAAATCCCCAATTTGACAGTGACTAAGCGTAGGCACGCCCAAGGATGGAATCTGGATTCTGTAGATAAAATTCCAGAATTTGATTCCAATTAAAACACAATCTTTAAAGATCCTCTTGCCATCTTTCCAAGAAGTTACCTACCGAAAATAGAAGAGCACCTTATCTGGACAGCATCAAGAGAAGATAACAGAAAATAAGTATAAAAAGGGGAGAGTTGGTGATTCACGTAAGTGGTAGCTTAGGTTTAGAACAGGATTTTCGTTTATGCACTTTTCTGGTTTTCTTGTTTTTACGTTTCTTTATATTTCAATTATGATTTTCGTTTCTTTCATTAAAGAACTAGGGATGAAGACTTATTACTTTGTTATTTCTTTTGTTTTCAATTCAAGTATGAGTAGCTAATTTTCTTATCTTGGTTAAGGAATCCATGTTACATGTTATTATAGTGAGATAATTCAAATATCTTTCATGATTATTGATAAACATTGAATATCTTCAGATCTATCTTTTCAATTGGATTCGTTAGTTTCTAGGTGCGCAACTAAAGATTAATTGGTTCAATCGCTAGGTTAACGGAATATGACGTTCAATTTCGGTAACCGTAAGTAGCAATTAGGATTAACCTCTCTACGTTAGAGTCGGAAAATTCTAAGAAGATATTCACTTGATTGATTGCATGTCGTACATGTCTTTCACTTGTCATTGGTTCTTGATTCTTAATGCTATTATCGATTATACCTATGATCGTATCTAGGTTGTCGATTAATAAGAATTCTAGGATACATGTTTCTAGTCATTACACTTAAGAGAAAATACCAATGAATGTTTATTAATGATTGCAATTTTATATCGAGGATCCATTTTAGTGTGATAACATCGGTGACCCCAAACCAAGGTTTGTCTCTTATATTTTCAGATCTAATTATTTCTCTTTATTTTCAATTTTCTCATATTTTTCCTTAAATTATCGTGAATCAAACCCCCCCTCCCAATTTCATCACTTTCTTTTTGTTTTAAACATCGCAAACCTTTACCGTTCAAAATTCCTCGAGGGAACGATATCTGCTTACCGCTACTACATTAATTTGTTTTAACGGAAGTGATTTCTTTTATATTTGGTTGCAGGCGACAGCATCACCAATGAATGATTGAATATTATTGTGATGCATTTCATGCACGAATGTATGATCCAATAAAGATATTTGTGACATGAGTAGCCATAGAATATGAGCTTAAAGTTCTAGAATGTGGTATAGAGCCAAAAGCTCGATATGTACAATGAGCCCTATATCCGCAACGGGCAAGGGACAGTATTAATGAACCCGGTATCCACAATGAATATAGGACAATTTAGGCACTTAGTCACAACAATGTAATAATTGAAAGTGGGTCACATGATCATTACATATACACTTATTAAGTGTGTTTGACTGATTGAATTGGAATGTGGTTATGTCATTAAATGAGAATGGGATATGTGAAATATATGATATGTGATGCAAATTGTTAAATGGAAAGTTGTGAATTATAAGCTTATATGATTTGATATGTGGCATGAATTGGGTGAACCATCGAGGATGGTTACATCATTGAGTTTGTAAAACTCACCAAAATTTCAACATTGATATTTCAGGTCCAAGAGAGGACATTAGAGACAAACAGACTCTACGAGAAGACTAATTCTTGTACTTTTGTCAAGAAATGGCTCAAAGGTCGGTCAACTAAGACTGAAGGAGTAGTTAGTAGTTTTTGTACAAATTCTCTTTTAAGCAGTGTATTATGTATAGATTTGATATTGTATATATTTGGATGGTTTTGTAATGCTACAATGTCAGTTTGGTTTTTAAAAATTGGTGACTTTTATGTAGAATAGTTGATGCCATGATTAAGTTGGATATGTGTTTGCTTTAACATGCCATTATTATAGAATGTATATTGGAATGTTCACTGGGTGTTTCGCTATGTAATTTATGGCAGTGGGGTGTTACATTTTGGTATTAGGGCATGGTTTGGCATCTATAGGGATAAGTAGCACTGTTAGGTCTGAACACGAGGTGACAATTTTGGATGGTAATTGAAGTTATTGTGTTTTATAGGTTATCTGACGTAGACGATCAAATATACCACTCAGCTGACCTAAGATCAGAAAGAGCCAGTAGAGTGTCTTCTGTGCCTCGACCTAAGGGAATGCCTTCAGGAGTTCTAGAGAGAAGGGAGAGGAGCTATGATAGGCTACCAAAGCAGGGGGCTGTGAATTTCTACGAAAGCATAGATCCTGCAGAAGCTGAGGGATGGTTAGAGAGGATTGAGTGAGTATTTGATCAGATGGACTGTGACACTGATAAGAGATTTGATTATGCAGTCTCATTACTACAAGGTCCAACATATCAATGGTGGAAGACTGTTCCAGGCAGTACCACCAGGACTTGCAATCTAAATTGGGGAGACTTTTAGAGAGCCTGCAAGGAAAATTAAATGCCTAAAATCTACCTGGACAGAAAGATGAAGGAATTTATGAATCTGAAACGAGGTAGAATGTCAGTAGTAGATTATAAGATCAGATTTAATGAACTGATGGGTTAGGTAACTACTTTGCTTTTTATTGAGGAAGATAAATGCAGGAGATTTAAAGATGGATTAAACATGAAAATTTGGACAAGGCTAAAAATCACTAACCTAAGCTATTTTTCTGAGCTTAGAGCAGCCTCGATCCAAATAGAGCAATTACTGAGAGATGATCAGGGAGAACGTAGAAAAGAGTTTAAGAAGATGCCTAGTGAAGTTCAGAGTAGTTCCAACAGGAAGTTCAGTAAGAGCAAGAATAGACCATTTCGACCATCGGCTAGATCAAGACAGTTAGGGTTCAGACAGAGGGGTAGTGTTGTACAGTCTAGCAATAGAAGAGGTGCAGTGTCGGGTCAAATACCCAATTGTGAGTACTGTAGGAAGAAGCACAATGGTGAGTGCTGGAGATTGTCTGGAGCTTGTCTTAGATGCAGTTCATTTGATCATCAGCTTAAGGATTGTCTTATTATAATTAGAGTCCGTTCTGGTATGATCGGGGGATCAGTGAGTAAGACTACTACTCAGCCGAGTTGAGCTAGTGGGGTTGGACAAAGAGGTCGAGGTAGAGGCAGAGTGAGTTCTAGAAGTCCTTCTATCAGGACTGAGTTTTAGAGCAACAAACCCCAATCTCAGGCCAAAGTTTATGCTATGACTAGGCAGGAGGCTCAGGAGTCTCCAGATGTCGTTGCAGGTGCGTTGCTTATCTTTGATCATGAAGCATTTGCATTGCTAGATCTTAGATCTACACATTCATTTATTGGACCGCATCTGGCATTTAAGTTGCATTGTGATAGAGAGTTACTGAGATGGGGATTAGAGGTGAGTACACCAATAGGTAGTACCACGATAGTTGGAGAAATCTGCAAGAGATGTTTGATTAGAGTTGATCAGGCAGAATTGGAAGCAGACTTGCTTATATTACAGTTAAGGGAGATAGATGTCATTCAAGGTATGGACTGGCTTACTACTTATAGGGCTATTATGAACTACTACACCAAGAAGGTGGTATTGGAATCTCCTAATAAGCCGAGAGAAGTTTTCAGAGGTATTAGTCACTCAGAACTAGCCAGGTATATCTCATTCATAAGTGCCTTGAGGTTGATGCAAGGTAGATGTGAGGCTTATTTGGCCCACGTGATTGATACATGAGTTGATCAGAATGTACAAGACATCCCTGTTGTTAGAGTATTCTAAGATGTGCTTCCCACTGAATTGTCCGGTTTACTTCCAGATCGATAAATGGAGTTTACGATTAGCTTGGTTCCTGGTGCTACACCTATATCCGTTCCTCCATATAGGATGGAACCTAAAGAACTAAAGGAGTTGAAGGCTTAGATATAGAAGTTGCTAGAAAAAGGTTTTATTAAATCAAGTGTTTCACCTTGGGGAGCTCCAGTTTTATTTGTGAAGAAGAAAGATGGCATTTTGAGGCTATGCATCGATTATAGGCAGCTGAATCAGGTAACAGTGAAGAAAAAGTACCCGTTGCCTAGAATTGATGATTTATTTGATCAATTATAGGGAGCTCAAGTGTTTAGCAAATTAGATTTGAGATCTGGGTATTATCAGTTAAAGAAAGTAGAGGCTGATGAACCGAAGATTGCATTTAGGAGTAGGTATAGGCATTTCGAGTTTTTAGTAATGCCGTTCGGATTAACTAACACCCCAGCTGCATTTATGGCCTTGATGAATAAGGTGTTTCAACCCTACCTAGATAGGTTTGTAATTGTATTTATTGATGACATACTTGTGTATTCAAAGAGCATAAAAGAACATAATGAACATCTGAGAGTGATTTTACAAATTATGAGAGAAAAACAGTTGTATGCCAATTTCATTAAGTGTGAATTCTGGTTACATCAAGTAGTATTTTTGGGTCATATAGTATGTAGACAAGGCATACAAGAGGATCCAAAGAAGATAGAAGTAGTGATGAATTGGGAAGCTCCAAGGAATGTATCAAAAATTTGAAGCTTCTTAAGATTAGCTGGATATTACCGAAGGTTTGTCGAGGGGTTCTCGTTAATCTCAGCCCCTCTGACAAAACTTCTGAGGAAGAATGTAGCATTCATATGGAATGATGACTGTCAGAAGAGTTTTAAGGAGTTAAAACATCGGTTGACTACTGTACCGGTGTTAGTTATACCACCAGGAATTGTTGGACATGTGGTATATAGTGATGTTTCACACCAAGGATTAGGATGTGTATTGATGCAGAATGGCAAGGTGATAGCCTATGCATTAAGACAACTAAGGTCTCACGAGCTTAATTATCCAGTGCATGATTTAGAGCTAGCTGCAGTTGTTTTTTCTTTAAAGATATGGAGATATTATCTATATGGAGAAACATTCCAGATATATACTGATCACAAGAGTTTGAGGTATCTGTTAAGTCAGAAGAAACTGAACATGAGACCGAGGAGATGGGTAGAGTTATTGAAAGGTTATGAATGTACAATTGAATATCATCTTGGAAAGGCCAATATGGTGGCTGATGCTTTGAGCAGAAAGTCGAATACCAATGTAGCTCATATTCAGTTATCAAGAGTACCATACTTAATTCAATTGAAAGCTTTGAATGTGGAGTTAAATCTTGAGCATAATGACGCATTAATAGCCATATTAAAACTAAGGCCCTCGTTACAGATAGAATAAGAAGGGTTTAAGGCCAAGACTCTAATATGGTGAAGCTCATTGAGAAAGTGAAGATGAATCCAGAGTCTGAGTTTGAATTGAAGAATTAGACATTATGGTTGAAACAGAGATTATATGTGCCTAATGTCGATGATCTGAGGAAGGAAATTCTAGAGGAAGCACATATGGCCACTTATACTATACATCCTAGTACTACCAAAATGTATAACATGTTAAAGTAACTTTTCTGGTGGCCTAGGATAAAGAAGCAAGTAGCGGAGTATATTTCTAAATGTATGACATGCCAACAGGTTAAAGCTAAGCATCAGGCTCCAGTTGGAAAGTTATATTCGTACCTATTTCAGAGTAGAAATGGGAACGAATTACTATGAATTTTATAATAGGATTGCCTAAGACTCTGATGCAAAATGATGCGATATGGTTTGTAGTGGATTGATTGACTAAGTCAACTCATTTCCTACCAGTGAGAGAGAATAACTCTCTAGACCAGTTGGCTCGGATGTATATAAATAAAGTGGTTAGATTATATGGGCTTCCAGTGTCCATTGTATCGGACAGGGATCCCAAATTCACATCAAGATTTTGGAAGAGTTTGCAATCAACTATAGGTACAAGGTTGAACTTCAGTACAACATTTCATCCTCAAACAGGTGGACAAAGTGAGAGAACGATCCAGACTATTGAGGATATGCTCAGAGCATGCGTATTGGAGTTTCAAGGAACATGGGATCAATAAATAGCATTAATTAAATTTCCTTATAAAAATCATTATCACAGTAGTATCGGAATGGCACCGTATGAGGCATTGTATGGTATAAAGTATCAATTGCTTCTGTATTGGGATGAAGGGGGCTTGAGAATGGCTGAAGGTCCAGAACTGATACAAGACACTGTGGATAAGATGAAACTAATCAGGAGTCGAATAAAAACTGCTCAGGATAGACATAAGAGCTATGTGGATCAACATCGTCGGGATATGGAATACAGCATAGGAGACAGAGTGTTTCTGAGACTGTCACCTTAGCGAGGTGTTCTACGGTTTGGTAAAAAAGGCAAGTTGAGCCCTAGATATATTGGTCCTTATGAGACCCTTGAGAGGATAGGCCCGTTGGCATACAAGTTAGCTTTGCCTATTGAAATGTATCAGTTGCATAATGTGTTTCATGTGAGCATGTTACAAAGATACAGATCTGACCCAACATATGTGTTACTGACTCAAGACATTGAGATTGATAACAATCTTAGTTATGTTGAGGAGCTGATAAAAATAGTTGGTTATAAGACAAAGCAGCTGAGAAACAGAGTGATTCTATTAGTGAAAGTCCTTTGGAGAAATCACTCAACTGAGAAAGCAACTTAGGAAACAGAGGATCATATGAGGAAACAATATCCCCACCTACTCGAACCATTAGGCGAACCATCAAGTAAGAATTTTGAGGACGAAATTTCTTTTAGGAAAGGAGAGTTGTAACATCCTGTTACTTAGGATAAGGTTAAAATAGTGCTTATAAGAGGTCATTGAGAAATTAGGAAGTATAATTCA
>JANZXR010098333.1:0-10054 GCA_027575705.1 Erythroxylum echinodendron
CAAGCACATGTTCTTTCAATTCTAATTAACACCATAAGCTTTTCTAATTTAACCTCAATTTCTCCTTTTAATAACATTAATCCTAAAAAAAAAAGTTCGACCCCCCAAAAACTTTATAATTTAAAACCTAATCAAAACAAAATAATAAAATAAATCCCTAACATATAGTAAGAAGAAAATCGGGGTCCAACAGCATGCATACTATAGCTATAGAATTTGCTCTACGAAATGCCATATTTTGCTCTATGCAATTCCATTTAAGTATAAGATAAATAATACAGTAAATAAATTGGCAAGAGTTGATGTATGAATTATAGAGCTATTGTGTATTAGTTGATTGTATGTTTCTAGGCTTATTGACACCTTAGATGAAAAGTGCCAACCTACCTCCTTAAGCATACGAGTTAGAGTCTTTGTTGATTTGCCACTAACATGACATAATGTTCTAATTTTGATAATTAATTTATAGGTATTTTTTGCTTTATGGATAAGAGTTGGATGAACAGTATTAGGGTTTTCCGCGAATACATTAATGGAGTGAGAATTTTATGAATTTTGTGGCTGAAAAAAGAGTAAAGATGGTGAAATTTCATGTCCTTGTGCATGTTGCATGAATTGTTATATGAGGTCTCAGATGAATGTTTTTGACCATTTAATACAATTTGATATGGACCAATCATACACCCGCTGGGTTTTACATGGTTAACTGCCAAAATATGGATTTATCTCTAGGGAAGAAAGGGTTGACGCTGCAAATATAGGCATTGATGGGATGGGCAATGATATTAATGAAGTTGATGGTGATGACAAGGATGATGGCATGCAAGATTTGCTTCATGATGTGACTTCTTTCTTAAATGATTGTCTAATTGATCAGAATGGAAGGAGTCCTCCTATAGGCATCGGAGTGAGTGCCTTTCATGAATTGTTGAGTAAAGAAATTGAAGAGTTGTACCCCAGATGTACAAACTTTTTGAAGTTGTCGTTTTTAATAAAGTTGCTTCACTTAAAAGTATACAACAAGTGGAGCAATAAGTCATTTGACATGTTACTTGCTCTACTGAGGGATGTATTACCTAATTCTAAATCTTTGCTGAAGTCTTATTATGAAGCAAATCAATTTCTACGGAGCCTAGGTTTAGGTTATGTATCAATACATACATGTAAGTATGATTGTTCCCTATTTTAGAAAAAGTATGGGGACTTGGAAAGTTGTCCCTAGTGTGGAACATCAAGATGGAGAATTAATGATGGTAGGGGTAAGAAGATACCTCATAAAATTTTGCGGTACTTTTCCTTAATATCCAGATTACAATGATTATTCATGTTAAGTAAGACATCTAAACAAATGACACGGCACAATGATAGGCCTAAAGGTGACATAAATTCTATGGTCCATCCTTCTAATGGAGAAGCTTGGAAGAGCTTTGATGAGCTTTATCCTGAGTTTGCCAGAGAACCACTTAATGTTAGACTAGGCTTAGCAAGAGATGGGTTCAATCCATATAGCAATTTGTCACTTTCATATAGCGTATGGCTTGTTGTCCTCTTAACATATAATTTACCCCCTTGGATGTGTATGGATGAGTCATTTTTTATGCTATCACTGGTTATTCCTGGTCCAAAAGTGGTGGGTAGAGACATTGACGTCTATATGATGCCACTAGTAGATGAGTTACATGAGTTGTGGGAAGATAGTTTTGATGTTTTTGATGCTTCAAAAGGAGAAAATTTTCCAATGCATTTAGCATTAATATGGACGATCAATGACTTTCTAGCCTATGGTACTATTTTTGGGTCAAGCACTAAAGGCTATAAGGCATGCCCTATTTGTAACAATCATAATCCTTCTTTTAAGTTAAGAAGTATGATTGGCTACTTAGGCCATCAGCGTTTGCTTCCTTACAATCATCCATGGAGAAAAAGCAAGAAGTTTGATGGTAAGAGTGATCATCAGTCTATACCTAACTTACTAGATGGAGATGATATGGTTAAACAATTATATCATATACAGAATATATGTTATGGAAAACCCCTAGCAATAAGAGGTGAACGAGATTGGAAGGAGAGTTGAATTGGAATAAAAAAAAGCATTCTTTTTTATCTACCATATTGGCATAAGTTAAGATTGAGGCATAACTTTGATATCATGCATATAGAAAAGAATATTTGTGACAATATCCTTGGTACTTTGATGAATGTTGAAGGTCAAAACAAAGATATAATCAAGGCTTGTCTTGATTTGGAAGATATGAACATTCGAAAGGAATTACACTTAAAAAGATCAGCTGATGGAACTATTCTGGCAAAACCTCCAGCATGCTATACAATGTCTTATGATGAGATGAAGAAGTTTTGCTAGTTTGTAAAGTAGGTGAAGTTTCCAGATGGTTACACATCTAATATATCTAGATGTGTTAATGTTGATTAAAGGAAGATTAGTGGACTTAAATCTCATGATTGTCATATACTATTACAAAGAATTCTTCTATTAGTCATGTGTGCCATCTTGAATAAAGATGTGACAAGTGTTTTAATGGAGTTGGGGGACTTCTTTCGTCAAATTTGTAAACAAACTTTGAATAAGGATGACATACAGAAGATGTCTTTTGAGATAACTTTAATCTTGTGCAAAGTTGAAATGATATACCCACCAGCATTCTTTGATGTCATGATACATTTAGCTATTCATTTATCAAATGAAGCCTTACTTGGTGGAACAGTTGCGTATAGATGGATGTATCCAATTGAGAGGTATTTTTTAAATTTATCCTATCACTAAACAAAGTTAACTAAATAGTGTCCTATCTAATTATGGTTAATCGTTTGTTAAGATTCCTAGGTACACTAAAGAGATTTGTTAGAAATAAAGCATATCCAGAAGGGTCAATTGCTGAAACGTATGTTGTTAAAGAGTGCATGACATTTTATTCAATGTATCTAAAAGGAATTGAAACCAACTTCAACATGCCAGAGTGAATCAATGATATGGTTGATTGTAGTGACATATCAGTGTTCTTTTAACGATGTAAGTCGATTGGTACTGCCAAAACAATTGTTCTTCATACAGAAGAGCTAGAGATTGCACATTGGTATGTGGTATGTGCTTATGAATTATCAAGAGATTAGGCCCTTTATTGAGTAAGTTTTTCCAATTTATTGTCAAATTAAGATATGTACTAAGTAGAGATATTTCATATAATCTTGAATGATTTTTTTTTTTATCCATAGTGAGACATGGATGAGTTGAGGCAACAAAGTTCATTATATGTTGACAGGAGACATAGACAACAATTTTCTTCATGTTTAAAGCATCGGGTGAGAAGAATGTCTGTACGTGGTCTACACTAATAATTATATGTTATTAACTAATTTCCATTTGTTGTTATAGATGACGACATTTAAGTAGCTCCCGTGAAGGAAGTATATTTAAGTCTTTGTATGCATTAGCATGTGGACCTCATACTTTGGTGCAGAAGTACACTGTATGAAATACAAACGGCTTGAAATTTCACACTGAAGCTCGTGATCTATATAGGATTACACAAAATAGTGGCGTTGCAGTGTTACAAAATTATAGGGAAGATAATATTACATTTTATGAGGTTCTGACAGATATTATCAGGCTTGAATATGTTTAAGGTAAAAATGTTTTGCTTTTCAAGTACAAATGGTACAATCTTGCAAATTTCAATATGAGGGTCAATGGCATTGTAAAAAGCACCAATGTAACTAAGTTTTGGTATAAGGATGATCCATTTATTTTGGCAAATCAAGCGAAGCAAGTCTTTTATATGGAAGAGTTGTTATTCAATCCAAATTGGCATATTGTGCAAGAATGTGAAGTTAGACATGCGCATGATATCCCTTCACTTGGTAATGAAGAAGGTTCTAATGATGTTGAGGAGTCTGATGAAGTTCTAGTGGAAGTCGAGAAATGTTCCTTAGAGTTTTTAGATCGAAATGATATTCCATATAATGTTATAAATAATGTTTTATTGAATTCCGAGCAACCTTTGAATGATGAGTTGGAGGACTTAGAGACAAGCGGTAGTGAGAATGAATATGATATTGTATTGGAAGAGTCCACCGACGACGATGATGAATAAATTATTATTATGCAATTGAACCTTTGTTGTTTTATCTTCATTGTTGTATGCAGAATTTATTATGGATTTATATTTAACACAAAGATAGCTACTGTTGCTTTGTGTCGGTGAGAATCATTGTCAAATAGCAACTTCTTGCTGTCATTGATGAAGTTGAGCTTTTCAGAACACAATTCTTCACCCATACACCCCTCTATTTTAGCAAGTTTAGATGAGAGGTGTATGAATTCTTTTACACCTTCAGCAAAACGCTCATAGTCTAGCGATAGACGTTTGAAGGGTTCAAAAATCACTTCTGCAATATTTTGCATCTTCTCATGATTAACCATATTCATGGATTCAAGAATGCAAACCAACCCTTACCATATAAATAACCGTTACTGTGATTTTTAATCTCATTACCGTAAAATATGAAATATGAAATGTACTATGGCTCTGTATACTTATTTATCTATGTTTTGCATACCAATGTACTATGGTTCACTTCTGAAGATTATTTATTAACTTCTTTTTAGATTAATAAAAAGTGTTGCAATAGAAGGGCGTTTAATATATAGACTTTTTTGTTTTTGGCAAGTTACTTTTTTATATGATTTAGCACAATACATTTAACTTATGCATGTAGCTTGTTCATGTATAAACTTTAACTGTCCTAATTCTTGGTGTGGCACTAACTATGTGTTCTTGTTGTAAATATAGACAAAGATGCTAGCTTTAAAATTAATTACCTTGTAATTATGTCATTCAATTAGTTGATCTGTTGCTTAATATTAATGTCTCTTAAATTTTTTGTTGCATTCATTTAGTTTCATAAATATTTTTATTGAGTATAATAGGAAGGACCAACTCCTTCTTTGGTGAGGCTGAAGTTCCATGGTTAGCTCGAAGGGGACATCTTTCTATTAACAGGTAACCATAAAAATTATATTTGAAATCCCTCTTCTTAACCATCCTTTTTCTTTTAGAAATACGTAGTTTCTTAATGCTACTGCTCTAATTCATGAAATTATTTAAATCAATTTCATGAATATGAGTGCATGAAAACATGTATTTAAATCAATTTCTTGTAGCAATATGAGTGCATGAAAACATGATTAGGTTATCTTTTTCTATCCTTTTCCTTTTCCTTTTGATGGTAATAGGACATAAATAGCTTACCTTAGCTTACCAACATAAATATTATATAGACATGGTGTTAAATTATAATATACAAAAGGCTGCGGTCTGGCTAAGATCCTAGTGGTTCCTCATTTGTTGTAGACTCGCATAATGGTCCACTTCCAACTTTGTCTAGGTGCAACCCTTTCATATATTAGTGCATACTCCTATAACATTAGAATCCCAAAATTAAAATGTTTCAGAGTTATATTAGGTTAGTCTATAATTGAGGTGTTATATTATATCATATCAATATACTCATATGATATATGATATGAAGCTAAGTAGAAGAGATTGTTGATATTCTATTTGATATGTGCTTGGTGTTCATCATCACCTCCATTCTTTTTATGAGCTCATCTGTTGTTTCTGCTATGATCACGATTTGCCTTTTTATCTCCTTAATGAATCCTTATTTAACTCCTTTATCGAATAGGGAAAGCAAGTTATTGTAGTATCCATCTACGTTAAGTAATCCCACCTGTTTGTAGAATAACACAGAAGAACAAGAGTATCCCTTTAGATTAATGTTCCAACATTTGACAGATGAGTGCATATGTAATCGATAAGGATCAGAGACACACTAGTTTTTTATAAATTCCAAGCTGAGACCAGCAATCATCTCTAGCACCTCTTCCATAGTTCCATATCCACTGAAAAGATCTCAACTTTTTATAACTAAAGAAATATAGAAGTTGAATCAAGAACTGTTAATACTTGCCAAGAAGTGCAATGAAAGCATCTGCATGCCTTGCCATTTCTGCTTTTCTTTTATGCATGTGTTCAACAATTTTCACTTATCTTATGGTTACTCCTATTATTTTTCAAAGAGTATAACATAAAGGGTAGCCTCTTGTTCATTTTTTTCTCAAAATAGATAGTAAAACATAAGGGATGAAATTTTGTATACCTCATGAGGCATAAGAGGTATAGGAATCACCTTATACAAACATAACAAGATGATCAAAAATTAAAGAAAATTGAAACTAGTGTGAGAAGATGATATGTTTTTGATAAATAGTCTATAGTATATTATACCTAAGAACATGGCAACCTCCATTAGACATAGTTTGTGAGATCAAACCCATAAGCCCTAAACTTCCTCCACCATATACCAAATCAATATTTCTCTCAACCTGATATCAAAAGTTAGATTGGTTGAATCAATCTGCATAAATATTAGTGTATGAAGCTCGTTGACTGTATGATACACACAAATATTTGAGTTGGTTTCCAAGGTCAAGAGCAGCATCCTAAATGAAGATTTGTAACTAGCTCTACTACCACAAAAGACATATATTCTTTTGAACCTTCTGATCTCTTTTCACTTCCTAAAGATGTCCCTTCTTTACTTTCCATAGATATTGATGTCGTCCCAAAAACTAAACAGGGAAAAAAAGTAGTATCTAGGCGTGTTTGTGTGTTTGTGTGTGTGTGAGTGGAGAGAGAATAAAAGCATAAGATGAAATATGGACTGTAAGGGTAGGTATGAGGAAGCAGAAGAAGGGAGGTTAGCTGCTCTTCTACTTTTATATCTTTAACCCCTTTTTCCTTTTTAACTTAAAAACTATTCTGTTTCGATAAAGGTTTTCAAGATCAATTAATTAAAATTACCAAAGACTATGTATACATTAGGTCATAATGAGACATATCTTCTATATTTTCATGCTGTGTAAATGTGTATATATATATGTTATAGATCCTGTCTTCTTCATAAGAGATGTTGTTTTGATTTGTTTTAAATACTTTTAGCTATTTATTGAGCTAATCTAGGATGCATCCATGTATAAACATGAAGAAAACATGCAAACTTTTAACAAAATCCTAACAAATTTAATGTAGGATAAGGTGACTAGTTAGTATTGATTTCTTGTAGTAATACATGGAGAACTGGCTCCTTTTAAAAACATGATTCATCATAATGCTAATATTGCTCAGACTTTGTTCATGAGCGATTTCACGGTAAGATCCCTCTCTAACTCAAATGTGGCTTCTTTCTTAGTTAACTTTAGATTACAGTCAAATGCAAAGGACAAAGTCACGTGGAAACTATCAACATTAGATATGTCTATGAGTGCATCATACAGGAGATTATATAAGGAAACCAACTTCCTAGAGCTTGTATAGACTAGCAAGGTGCAAAGGTCAAAAAGTAAGCTGGTATAGACTGGTAAGGTGCGAATATCAACTTCCTGTAGCTACTTGTACCATATGGTTGGTTGTTCATCACAAGCTTCCTACCTTGGACAGATTAGGTAAATATCCATTCATCCCTAATTGGTGCATTCTTGTACAATGGGCATTGAAAACTCATGACCATTTGCTATCTAAATTATTTTTTTAAACTTTTTTATATTGCAATGGAAAAAAAGTTGGAGTTTTTTCCAATGAAAATCACTGATTCATCCCCTTTCTTGCATCAACTAGTTCCATCTATATTGGATCAATCTATTCCTTATGTTGGTGTTCTATTTTTGCTATTTCTGTTTTAGAAGGGACCCAGGAGCGTTGATGATGATTAAGTTAATTACTAAGAGGATAAAGGATATTCTTGCATTTATTATTAACTAGTTTTGTGTACAAGAACAACCTTACCTTGCCAATAGCTTCGGATTAGCAATTGATACATATACATCAACATGTACAAAATTAGCTTCCAAGTTTGTGCTCTTACTGATGTATATAATTGGTATAGAATGATTAAAGATTACTATATTTTAGGTTCATAGATTCATGGCCTAAATTACACTAATTGATGGATTAATTACTACTAAATTTTTTAAGAAAAGACAAGCTTATTATAATTGTCCACGAAGTGTCTGTTATGGTTGGTACAAATTGGCTCACCCTTGATTTATTTTATAATCAATGAACACCAAGTGTCTATTCATTGAGGAGTCTAGTTTTGTATAAGTTGATGTATCCTCTGATTTGCATGATGATTTTGCTGCTAAATTGATCTTCTGTTATACCTTTATCTTGAACATATATAAACTTGTGGTCAAGTAAGATTAGGCATAACACACCAACTGTTGTTAGTTCTTCAAACCTTATTTCATAACCTGACCTTATTATTAGGTACTTATTGTTGGACCCTGAAACTTTTCTTAGAAAATTTTGAGTATTACATGAGAAGTGTGGATAGGTTCATGTTTTGTTTTGGTGATTTTGGTAGTGAGAGACTATGAAATGGGTAGAATTAGGGTGAAAGTGATGAAGAACACGTATATATATATGTATGTATGTATGTATGTTCTGTTATTAGTGTTCATGATTAATCATGGACTATAATATCTTTATAGATGATATGGAGTTGAAAATGAAGTAGAGAAGATGATCTTAGTATGAGTTATGATAAGGAAAGATTTAGAAAAAAAAAATGGTAGTGATCTAGAAAATGTTCACTGAGTATGCTTTGTTCTAGTAGCCATAACGTTTTTTTTAGTTATCCAAATGAGATGATTATTTTCTTGGGTTACACTAGAAACATATGGATACATTTCTTATGAAGAAATAGAATTTCAATTCTATCTCTAAGAGTCTCAAAATTTCATAAAGATGAGAACTAGGTGCAGTACATTGGTAGATGAATGTAAAATTTGCCTTTGTATTTAAGAGGTAAATCTGGATTGATCTAGGCTGAATTGGATGAAGTTGCCTCCTTAGAAATTGTAGATTATTGTTCTAGCTTTCCAATGATATAAAGTATGAAATTTTTGGACATCGGAGTCGAAAGTTAGGATCTTTACAAGTGAAGATGTTTAGAAGTTTAAAGGTATCGTCTGTGATGATGTCATCTTCCTCTGGGTGACGTCATCTTCTTCTGTAAAACAACTCCTTCTGTAAACAAACTTCTTCTATGATGACATCATCTTCCTCTAGGTGATGCCATCTTCCTCTGTAAGGATGCATCGTCTGTGTTTTGTATCCTCTGTGAACCAACTTCTTCTATGTTACTGTTCATGAACTTCTTCTATGTTACTGTTCATGAACTTTCTCTGTGTTACTGTTCATGAACTTCTTCTATGTTACGGTTCATGAACTTCTTCCATGTTACTGTTCATGAATTTCTTCTATGTTACTGTTTATGAACTTCCTCTCTGTTACTGTTCATGAACTTCCTTTGTGTTACTGTTTATGAACTTCTTCTATGTTACCGTTCATAAACTTCCTCTATGTTACCGTTCATGAACTTCCTCTGTGTTACGGTTCATGAACTTCCTCTGTGTTACTGTTCATGAACTCCCTCTGTGTGTAATATTCATTAACTCCCTTTGTGTTACTGTTCACGAACTCCTTCTGTGATGACGTCATCTTCTTCTATGTTTCTTTTGTGCTAATGTCATCTTCTTCTGTGTTTTGCTTCTTCTATTTTTCATCTATACCTATCTTCTGTCCCATTTTCGACCCACCAGAAGATAGAATTTGTCTTTAAAGTCTCATAAAAGTTGTAGATCTTGACGTTCTATTTTTAACCATATAAAGAACACCTTAATCCGATATCTCTATAGAAAGTTATGCTAATTGTAAAAACACCTTCTGTGTTACTATTCATAAACTCCTTATGGGTTACTATTCATCACCTATCTTCTGTCCCATTTTCAACCCATCAGAAGATAGAATCTGTCTTTGAAGTCTTCAAGAAAGTTTTAGATCTTGAAGTTCTATTTGAAAGAGTCCTAATATGATCTCAATCCAACATCTCTAGTAGAAGTTATCTCATTTGTTCCGAGACAAGTTTAGTATAATTGAAGACAAAAATATGTTTGATTCTTTTGGCCATAACT
>JANZXR010098455.1:0-10047 GCA_027575705.1 Erythroxylum echinodendron
TAGCATGTTCTTAGAATAGAAAGATTAGGGTTTTGATTCAATAGGATTAGGGAGTTTCAAGAACCTTGTTTTCTTGGAGTTTCCGTATCAATATTGGTCTGCTAAATTACCGTTATGTGCTGCTACGCTTTGACGTTGAGGAATATTACACTCGCTTTTGGATAAAGGGTGTGTGGTCTTTTAAAGTATTCACTATGTGAGTCTTACAGTGGTCACCGAAATTTTCATTGACAGAGGATTAATCTTCCTTCAGTACTGTTGCATTTTTTTGCTTAAAGGTCCCTCTTTTAAATCGAGAAAATTGTTGGAAATCTCCTAAAAATCGATGCTTTAACGATAACATTGACAAACTTGGGACTGTGAGATTTTGCATTAAAATAGATGTTTCAAAGGAGTTTCCTCATCTTTTCTAGTTAAAGAATGGGAATTCTAGCTTCTGGCAAAATATTGATTGTGAAGATGTTCCATATTGTTTCCATTGTCGAAAGATTGAACATAAGGAGGAGAATTGTAGACTGATCAATGGAGACAAGATTATGCAACTGAAAAAATGGCTGCCCAAGAAGAGTGTTGCAACTCCTGAGGTTGCAAAAGAGATCTCTAAGGATAAAGAACCCACAATAATGGAGTTAAAGAATCTGGTGGTGGTGGAAAGATAGAAAGAAAAATATGAAAACCATAAAGAAAGTATGGAAAAATCTACTCGTTGATGATATTATTGCAGTTGTTGTGGCTGAACATATTGTTATAGGCCCTACAGTTGTTTTGAAGGATATTTCTGGATCTGGTTTGAATGCTACAACTTCAATGGATTTAGTGAGCTCTAATATTGATGATGTTATTCTCGACTTTGCTGCACCTGGCCGTTGACCGAAAGATAAACCTTAAAGATGTTGTGATCAAAGATGATGATGATTCTGATGCATATTGACCAAACAGAAATCCAATGGTTGTTTTATCTAAATGTGAGGGAGTTGTCGATAAACTTCCTGCTGTTGTTGTCGTTGAAGGGGTATTGTCACCAAAAATAAAATTTCCTTGTTAGATGATGAGGAGCTTGAGGATCACATTAAGAATACAAAAACTATAGAGGATGTATTCATCTTAAATTTGGTAATAACACTTTGAAGCACATGGAGTTAGGTAGAGTTAAGGCATCAAATTTAACATCTTCTAATAGAAAGGAAGGGGGTTTATATGGGGATTATGGGATTTTTTACGGCAACAATTATAGTAATTGACTTAATGGTTGTTCACAATAAAAGGTAAATTCTCAATCAATTCCAACTAAGCAATATAAGATAAGGGTATTTACAAGAGCCCAGCTTCGGGTGACTTAATATTTTCATCTAATACCCAATGATAAGCCTAATATTTTGAAATTTTTGAGGATTAGATAATCAATTATCTCTTTTGAGACTAAAGAAGTTGAAGTGCATTCATAATATTCAAACGATGGTTATAGCTAAACCTATGATGGATTTATCTCAAATGGATGAAGTTAGAAAGAAATTAAATTTTGAACGGATGATGGCTATCACTTCGGATTGAATATGTATTTTTATAATCAAGAGTTTACTTGCAATTTATTACATGATAACACTCAACAAATCACTTTACAGGCTTTACATATTTCTTGAAAAGACATATACATCCCTCTTTTATTCATACGGCATGTTCAGTATAGGAGAGGAGAGATTTGTGAAATTCTTTTGTTGATTCCTCTTACCTATGGTTATTCTATGGAGACTTGAACCTGTGCTTATCTTCGTACAAGAAAATTAGAGGTTTGCCTTTTCAGATGATTGAAGTGGAAGAGTGTCAGAACTTTATAGCACAACATTTTTTAGTGGATATGTGGATATTAGGTATATGGGCTTTCATTTTACATGGACTAATAACCAGGATGGGCATCTCCATATTTAGAAAAGGCTTGATAGGGCTTTGATAAATACAGAATGGATGTTGAATCTTACACTCAGTGTGGAACATTTAAGTCGTGTTCAATCTAACCACTCTCCATTACTACTCTCAGTCTTGGAGATTGAGAATTCTACAAGCCCAAATTCATTCTGCTTTCAAAATGCTTGGTGCTTGCGCAGGGATTTCATAGCGATAGTTAGAGAAAATTGGAACTTGCCCTGTTCAGGACGCCCACTTATGAAACTTTGGAGCAAGTTAAAGAGACTTAGGTCAGTTCTCAAAAATTGAAATCGACAAGTATGCGAAAATTTTCAGCAAAATTTTAGAAGGGATAAAGAGGACCTGTTGGTCAAGGAAAGACTATTGGAATAAGAGGATTCAGGAAATGCTAGGGAGGCCTATCATCTAGCTAGGGCTCAATATATGCAAAAGCTATTGGAGGAAGAATGTTTTTGGTGTCAAAAATCTAAGCTTCATTGGATAAAAGAGGGGGAAACAAATACAAAATTCTTCCATGCAACTGTGAAAGAAAGAAGGGTTTGCTCGGTGATTCATCAAGTGGGGGGACACGATGGAGAATGGATTACTGATTCTTAGGGTATTTAGGTTGAGAGGTTCGTCCTTTTAGACACTTACTACAAGATGAGGGAAATGATGTAGATACTATAGACACTTTGGTGAGTAGAGTGATTGAGTCAATGTTGTTAGATGTCAGAAATGAATATTTACAAAAAATGCCATTATCAAAAGAGATTCTCATGGTGAGAGGGGAGGTGGATGGTGACAGTGTAGTAGGCCCAGACAACTTCATTAAGAAGTTCTTTACTCATTGTTAGGAGGTAGTGGAAAGTGACTTAATGACCATAATGTAAGAATTATTTGATGGAGGAGAACTTAGAGCTTACACCTCTACCCTGGTACTAATTCCAAAGATTGCTAATGCATCTTCGTTCACGGAGTATAGACCAATTAGTTTGTGTAACTTCTTTCAAAAGGTGATATATAAGTTGATTGTTAATAAGCTGCACTTGATTATGCCAAAAATTGTATCTCCTCAACAAACTACTTTCTTACCTAGGGAATTCATCTCTAATAACATTTTGTTGGTTCAAGAAATATGTTTAGATATGAACAGAAAGATTAGAGGTGGAAATGTATTTCTCAAGTTAGATATGGCCAAAGCATATGATAGAGTATCTTGGCTTTTCATGATTAAAATATTGCGACGCTTTAGGTTTGGGGAGCAATTATAGATTAGGTTTGGAGGCTGATTCCTAATTATTGGTTTTCTGTATTGGTAAATGGAGTGCCTTCAAGATATTTTCACTTATTGCGAGATTTGAGATCGGGTGATCCATTATCTCCAACACTTTTTATTATTGGGGCCGAAGTTTTGACAAGAGTGTTGAATAGTCTTCCATAAACGGCCACATCTGCTGATGATTTATTGATTTTTACGAATCGATTAAGATTGTCCCTTACAGCAGTCAGGCAAGCAGTGGGAGATTATGAAAGATGTTCTAGCTAGCTAGTTAACGTTAATAAAAGTGTTTTTTATATGGGTAGATGCTCTCAGACAAAACAAAATTTGATTGCACATGTCACTACGTTCCAATATCGCTAATCCTCGTTCATGTATCTTGGATGCCCCATTTATTGGGGAAGAAAAAGTTTTAGTTTTTCAATGGATTGGTAGATAAAGTCACTCAAAAAATATCTCAGTGGGCAAGTAATCTACTTTATATGGGAGGAAGACCAACTCTGCTTCGATCAGTTTTACAATCTCTTTCATTGCATGTCTTAGCTGCAACAATCCCTCCACGAGATATTTTGACTAAATTGGAAAAAATATTTGTAGATTTTTTGTGGGGAATAGGTGAAGAATGGCCTAAGCATCATTGGATAGCATGGAAATCAACGTGTTGCCCAATGAAGGAAGGTGGTATTGGTTTGAGGCATTTTTTTGACATATAATTGGCCTTCTCGACTAAGTCTTGGTGGAGATATCTAATGAATAATTCTTTATGGGCATTCTTCTTAACGAATAAGTATGGAACGAGAGGCTATTTAGAGGTGATTCAGCCTAGACTGACGGACTCTCAGACTTGAAAAAGAATACTATATATTTGTGAACAAATTTAGGATTGTATTGCTCACTTTGGTAATAAACTCATCTGGAAGAACACCACCACTGGGGACTTCTCGATGACTTATGCCTATAACCATATTAGAGATGTGGGCACATTAACTATAATTGGTTATAATATTTGAAATAAAGGGATTCTCTGAAAATATCATTTTTTATGCTACAATTATGGAAAAATAGGCTTCCTCTAGATATTTCCTTGTGAAGGTTAGGGATTTTTGGACCTTCGAGATGCAATTAATGTCAGAATGATTGTGAAGAATCTATAGACCACATTTTCCTTCTTGGTGATTAGACTAAGCACCTTTGGAGTTTTTTTGGTATGCCCTTTAGTTTATCGGATTCATGCTTTTGGCATAGAGATATGTTAATTTGGTGGTAGTTAGCTAGGGGCAATCCAGCTATGAGACTGGTCTTTCGTGTGCTACCATCCTTTATTAGCTGGAGTATTTGAAAGATGTGTTGCTCGGCAAAATTTGATAGATTACCTCCTCTTATATCTTTTATGATCTCAGAGATTGTTGATTCCATCTCCTATGTTTTACAGGATTCTCTTTCTTGAACCATTTCAGGTAAACAGTGGCAAGATGTGGTGGAGACTATTGAAAGGTATGTTCGACCACCCCACAAGGTTTCACCAGTGAGTTGGTGTAAGCCCTCCCTGGGATTTTTTAAGCTGAATATTGATCGTTTGTGGAGAGGAAACCCAAGATCAAGTGGAGGTGGTGGGATTGTTTGAGATGAGTTGGGAAGGTGTGTATTGGAATTTGTGTTCCCTATGTAACATGATATAAACCTAGAAGCAGAAACACAATCTCTTTTGCAATGATTGAAGCTTTGTGTTAAATTATTACCCAATTCTCAAGTAATAGTTTGAGTTGGATTCTAAAATTTTGGTTGACATGTGCCTTGGTAGAGTTCAGATTCCATGGAAGTTGGTAGATTAGTTAGCTAAGGTGTTAGAGGTTTTCTTTTGTGGATAATTTTTTTTATTGTTATAGAGAGACAAATCAAACAATAAATTTCTTAGCAAACTTGAGAGGTTCGTTGAAGGGTTTGACCACCCACGACATTCAATCGCTGATGCCTCGTCCCTTGAGGGGTATATTGACTTTAGATAGGTCAGGCTTGCCTTCATTAAGAGTAAGAACTATTTAATTGTAATAGATATTAGCGATATTGACATTTGTAATTTCTTTCAATTTTCGCGCCTTTGATGGTTGGCATTAATGCTGGATTATTTGATAATGCCAACTTTATTTGTTTCGAGCAGGTCAGGTTCATAGCCCTATATTCTATACTTGTCGCTTTTCTTTTTAATAAAATAAGGTATCTATCTCTTTCAGGGTGTCGCCCATGGTTTTTTAAAAAAATGTATACGCCTTAAGATAACAAATAAATTAAACTTGTGCTGAGCTTTGCCAAAGGAGCATCAGGTGTAGTCACCTTACTCTAAGGTTAAAGTTGAAGTGCTTGTTAAAAGACTTGACGAATACTCAATAAAGTTACGGTAGAAAAGAAATTAAAGATGCAGGTATAGAAGAGCAATAAACCCTTTAATTTGGAAATTTTGAAAACTATTTAGCATATAACTCTTATTTTTTGGAAAATTTCATATATGGATTATCTTAAATAGATTTGGATGTGTTAAAATCTACAAAATGAGATAATTACATCCATCTTTCAAGAAGTTAGTACTATTATAACAAATAACGATAAAGTAGATGATGAAGATTTGCTTTAAATCTCTTTAATTTTTTATATTATTAGTAGTTTAGATATGATAAATTTCCTTTTATTTTTCTAAACTTTTAATATTAATCCCATGTTGGTATTTACAGTACCAATGAATACTGGTCGTTATCTATCAAAAAAGTCAATATTGTCAAATTTTGATTTCGGCACAGTACTATCCATTTTTATACCTTTTGACCGGCAGAACACATATTAGCCAATACAAACCACTATGATACAAAACCCAAAAATTTACCCAAAAAAATTATCTTAATTTTCCACTCGTCATTATCTTTGAACGACTGACTATGGGAAGACCCTGAAACGAAGAAATGATATTAGTGAGATATGGCATGATTTTAAATATACCATATGTAAGCTCAGCAAAACTTTTTAAAGAAAGACCAAAAGAAAATTTTATGAAAATTGTAAGGATAAGTGCTATGACTTTTTTTTAATTTTAAATTTATGAAAAAATATTTAAAAAACCAAGAAAGTTACCAAAAGGAACGTAAAATACATATACCGATGAAAGCCTCATGTCAGGATTTTAAAGTCTCCAGGATCGGACACCAACCACACCGTCCTACTGGATCCTTCTCAGTCACACTTTGCTGTGAAGAGTAGTGCAAGATTTAATTCAAAATCCTAGGGAAGTTGATTATTGAATTGTTAAATTATTAAGGGTATATTATCAATATTGACACACATAAGAGGCTCCAAAAGACCCGTGTGGCAACAAGTCATGATCAATTGTATAACAGCTTGTTTACTACCTTACATGATCAGTATGTAGAGTAAGACGAACTATAAGGAGAAAAACTTTTTCCAGCATCTCTAACAAATTCCACTACGCAGCAGACGGATGATTTCTGGTAAACTTCGATATTCTATTTGCATATTTGCGTGGAGAGTTTGTTCAATTAGAAAAAAGGAATAGCAATGTCGCAGACAAATAAATCCAGGCCTTCGAGTTTGCGAACTGCCTATGCAAATTACTAATTCATTCTTCACAAGGGTACAAAATGAAGGAATGTCATAGAACTAAACTCTTGCTGCACTGACATATTCTGATACATGCTTTAGAATGGAGCATTGTAGTTATTGATCGGAAACCTTGAAAAATGTGTAGGACAAGATTATGTTGTTGATCCCTTCCATCCTGGGATCTGTTTCAAATTCTGGGTCGATATAAAAGAAGACCTGCAAACAAATATCATACGGCACTAACAATAAAAAAATGAACCAGACTTATAGACTTTTGACAATTTAAATCACCGACAGCTTTATCAGAGACAGGAAAAAGGTGAGATCTGGGTAAGGGAGTCGAAATGAGGAATAACACTCACAGGCATATCAATCTGCTCACCAGGAAGAAGTCGCTGCTCCTCAAAGCAAAAGCATTGTATTTTGTTGAAGTATACAGCAGCCTGAAAGGGGTTGCAAGCTAATATTGTTCCAATTTGTAACAAAATAAATGAACGATGCACTGGGATTATCATCCCCTTGTTGACAACTCTCAAGCCTAGACTAAGAGTACGTTTGTCAGCAATATCTGAGTTATTCAACCTTCCTCTAGACGGAAGCACTAAAGACAATAAAAAATGATAAAGTATGCGGAAATAACCTAACTGATGAAGAGTCTAGAATACTGCATGCCAAATAAATTTACTGTAAATAACTTGATAAAATTCTGTTGACCAGCAAGATTGTAACTTTGTCATAGGAATTATGCGAACTAGCAAGAGTTGCTGAATTAAATGCAACTTGAAAAATCATAACGCTGGATAATCTGTGAATTTTTATAAGCCACTAACATAATATATTCATTCCTGTGGCAGTTTCTTGCTCAGATTTTCTACTAAAATCTCAATGACTCCAACATCTGTTTACAACATGCTGCTATTGGGAAGATTTACCCTGTCTTAATTCTACCCTTTCCTATATGTTCAGTGCACCTTCTATGAAATAACAAAAGATTTACCTTGATTAAGAAAGATTCAGATCCTGCTCAACGAATGCGTATGGATGAAATGAAGAATTAAGAAAATTGAAATTGAGTCACAAGTTGCATTTAAAAAACATTAATGTGTCATAGCCCAAAACTATTTTGTTCTTTTCCTCGTCTGGGAAATACCCTCATACTGTATGACGTGGTGAATAGCCTACTTCCCCGCATAAACTTAGATTCTTTGATTAAACAGTGACAATTACTTATGGTTCAACATGATTTAACTATGCTCTTAAAACAATCATTCTCATAAGTCAAGAACACTGCGTACATGTTCAGTAGCAGCTGTAAACACACAATTGGATGAATAAAAGACGGGTTCAAGCCTCATTAAATGCAAAATGAGGTATGATCATGGAGGGGGAAAAAAAGTCAAAGCAGCATCCCAGATTGCTTAAATTGAAAGTGCAATGAAGATTAGTACCTTCATCGGGGTTACATTATATGTTGACACACCGGTTATTGGAGTTGAACTTCTGTTTTCAGCAGTGTAGAATGCAAGGGCACTTTCCCCTGGCTTTACTCTTACCTAGGAATAAAAAAAATAACAGGAATGAAACAAGTTGCAAAAAGAGTATTTAACACAGTATGTAAAATGAATTGTTCATGCCCTATGCAAGAATGAACCTCTCTCTGTGTGGGAATAAACTTCCATGGCATTCCATCGGCTACATCAGCATTGAATTGAACCACAATTTCCCTAAGCAAACAGCACATGGAAAATCATTTGGGAGGGCAATCACACAGCTGAAACAAAGCTCTGAATTATAGCCATCTTAATTCGAAAAAACATTCACCACATCGCCCCAAAAGCAAAGTATTCATTCAATATGCACATGTACTAAAGACTTCGCAAACTACAAGGAAGACAGCGGCACAGATGAAGTCAGACAAGATACGAGCAACTAAAGAATCACATCACTCTTTGCTAATCAGACTCCATACTTCTGGTTTGTATCTATTAATCTCTTTGAAAATAATTTGGTGAATTGTAATGCAAATTAGATAACCGAATGACCATACAGATAGGAATTAAGAAACGCACCTTGTTGCAACCGTCCCCTCTTTGGCATGTCGGGAAATCTTCTCTTCAACACTCTAAAAGAAGAACAATCCACCAAACAAGACAAGTATAAAAACACAAGCAAACAAAAAAATACCATTTTGACGCACACAAGCACCATGGCAAGGGAAACAGAAAGACAATTTTTAAAGACCTCGCGGCGTTGAACGGTACCCCCATAGCCTGTAGCTTGACAGAACCTCCTATATAGAGGAACAGCAGCGTAGCTACTCCCAACCATCGCAATAACCAATCCAGTTAAGTAAAAGAGCGTTTTTCTCGACTTCTGCTCAGCTCTTGAAGCATTATAAGAAGTGGCATAATGCCTTCTAATTCCATTGCCGACCCAAGAGACGATCGGAAGTGTACCAATTTGACATCTTGATTTCGAATTCCAATTGTGGGTGCCAAGTCTTCTCCAATAATGCACTGCAGTATGGTAGGTGTTACTGGGACCAATACAAAAAAATGGAACTTTGGTCAGATTTTGTGTTTTTCTTATTCTCCTTCAAACAAAGGAATAATTAGAAAAGTAATGTGAGAAGAGAGTGATTTTACTTCAATTGAAGAGGTTGATTATGGAGAAAAGAATTGAGGTGAGGAAATAAAAGATGATGAGTTCCTCTACCTCTCACAAGACTTGACAATGATGACATGGTTTTTGTTATGAGAGATCGTGAAAGGAGGATAATTTTTTACAGGATCGAAAGGGAAAGCATTTGGGTGTGGTTGGGAAGTAGGAAAACGAAAGAAAATAGGAGAGAGAACATGAATGGCAAAAGGAGGAGTCCTGTAAAGGTTTTAATAATAATGAAAACGACACCGTTGGTAAAGAAAGAAACTAAGGGTGCATTTGGATCTGCGGTGCGATAGGGATAAATACTTATCCACCGCAGTTTCCAAACCCAGTCACGCATTTGGATTTGCAGCTGACAACCGTAAGTTGGAAAAAACTGGGATGCCACCGCAGAAATAGATAAGCAGAAAGGAGGTTGCGGTAGGAAACTGCTTTTGCGGTGGAAATTTTTCCTTCCAATAATAATCTTATGATATTTTAGTATTTTTCATTATACCCTTACTTAATTAATAGAAGGAAATTTTTGCCAATAGTATTTAAGTAAGGTGAAATATTTTATTTACTAAATTTATTTTATTTATATTTTCTTATTT
>JANZXR010098496.1:0-10045 GCA_027575705.1 Erythroxylum echinodendron
TTAGAGAGAAGAAAGAAGAAAAAGCTAGGTTTCATCTTTTCTTAGTCTTCAAGAGTGATTTTGAGGTTGTTCAAGAACAGAAAAAGAAAGAGGAAGAGAAGAGCTTCCATTTGAGCCAAACACCTCTTTGTTTGTTAAAGATTTAAAGTAAACCCCTTTTTAATCTTTTGGATTTTTTGAAGGGTTTTGGTTCATGAAGCTTAGGAAATGCATGGGTTTAAGTATTCTAGAATCAATTTTTAGTAAAAGTGCCTCTTGGATTCTCAATTTGTATTCTTATTAAATTGGGTTTTCGTTAATGTTAAAGGGAATCAAGAGAGGCAAAAGAAGCAAGAGGAGAGGCATTTTTAAGCAAGTTTTTAAGCAAGGAATTAAGGTGGGTTACTTGTTTATAATTGAGTTAATGAGCCATGAGAAATTTTCCAAATCAATAAAGTTAAATGATTTCAATTGCTTTATAAATATTGCATTTATGTCTTTTTAAATGATTTAAGAAATTGCTACATGTTTGATACATAAATATTGATGATGATTTGTGAAATGATGATGGAAATTGTATTTGAAAAATATCATGCTTATGGAAATCTTGTTTTCGAAATGTGCCTTTTGGGCAAGATATTTACAAGATATGAAATTCATGTTTGTGTGGGTTTATGGTGGTCCATTCTGTTATGTCACGTGCATGTTGACTCTGTTAAAGGCTTCTCTTGCCTGCCTGCTAGTGGCATGGAGCTGCTTCATGGACTTCCTCATGTTTATGGACTACCCCCAAAGGGGTCCATTCTGTTTGTGGACTACCCAAACCATTATGATTGCTTATGTGTTTATGATTATTTAACAAGTTGAGAAATAATTGACTTGTGTTGTTTATGAATTGCTTGACAAGCTTGAGAATTTGAGAATTATGTGTTTTATGGATTCAATGAAATTTACTATAAAAATGAATATTTTCAATGGTTTTGCATATTTCTCTACTATAAACTTGCTACCCATGAGCTTTTAAGCTCACCTCCATTCCTCCCCATCTTTAGATGACGAGCAAAAGATCGAGTGATAGAGAGTCAAGGTATCACTCCAAGTCTGCATAATTTTGTAGTTAAGTTAGTTTATGAAAACACAAGGCTTTAGCCATATTTCAAGTAACTGGTTTATGTATATTTTTTATTTTTGGATTATGAGGCCAACGATGTATTTGTGGCTTGAAATGCCAATTAAATCTTTGTAAAAATCTTTCCTTTTGATGTTAATGAAATATATTTATATTTTTCTCATGACTTTCCAAGTTTTCGCATTGCATTTTCAAGCATTCATAAGAGTAAAATCTGTGTTCTAACTTTACGGGAAAAGCTGTATTAATCCAGGCTAATTTAGGAAAATTTGTCTTCTTAGAAGTTGTAGTTTATCCTTTTAGCTTTCCAATGATATAAAGGGTGTAATTTTTGGAGATTGGAGTTGAGAGATATGCATTTTTCCATGTTAGTGATGCTGCATAAGGTATATGCTAGACACATTATAGCCTTTTTCTTTACTTGAGTTAACAGAAAATGAGTTCTACGGTGTTTTGAAATTGGAAGAATTAGTCTGATAAGTTAGAGATGAAATGAAGGTTGATAAAGGGAGTTGAATGTGTGTTGAATTATTGAAGAAGGTATTAACATAGTTGATGTTGTATTTGTGTGATCATATGCAAAAATTTATGATGAATCTGCGTAAGTTTGAATGTTATGCTTTTGGGTTGATGATCAATCATAGATTATGATTTGGGTGTAAATGATATTGAATTGGAATGGAGGTGAAAATGATGAGGAAAATAAGTTAGAAATGATAAACATGCATAAGAAGGGTAATAGGTAACTTGTAGGAGTTAGAAATCTAGAATTTAACTAGTACATATCCGTTGGGCAGACTTAATGTCCGCTGGATAGACCTTTTCGGGAATTCCAATGTTTCAACTCAGTTCATATCTGTTTGGAGGGACATATGTCCGCTAAGTAGGCATTCTCGGGATAGTTATAAAATTGTGAAAATTTTGACCCTCTAGACGTTAAAATCTCTCTTCTAGTTTTTCACAAAAGTTGTAGAACTCTAAGTCCTCTTTGAAACCGTACTTAAATGACCATAATCCAACATCCACAGTTAAAGTTATGCTATTTGCCCCAAATCATGTACATTTATATGTTGTACAATATGAAGTGCCACCGCCTCCTGCTCTTATGCCCCAAGTAAACCCTATGAATCCGCGTTTCTTTCAAGCCTTTGCTCAGGCTTTCATGCATACTGTAGGCTAAGTGCCACAAGTTTCAGTGCATGCTCCAGTAGAGAGGAGCTTAAGCACAGATTGACAAGAGCTCCAATTCGAACCTTGCCTATGGGAGATGAGGGCTATATAGTTTATAGTGATGCTTCAAGAAAGGTTTTACGTTGTATGTTGATGTAAGGAGACTAGGTAATAGCTTATGCCTCGTGGCAGTTAAAGCCTTGTGAATTGAATTACCTGACACATGATCTAGAATTAGCGGTAATAATTTTTGCCCTGAAAATTTGGAGACATTATTTGTATAGGGTCCATTCAATGATTTTTACAGATCATAAATGTTGGACTCCGAACTTTTCTTGGAAGTTGGAACTATTAAAATGAGAAATTTTCGGCAATTAGGCATAAGTAAAAAAAAAAGAATTCTTGAATTAGAAATGATAGATAAGATTAAGGTAGTGAATGTAGTAAGTTGATGATGAATGGGTATATATGTGTATGTTCTGTTATTAATGTTTATGGTCAATCATAGACTATAATTTTTATGGATGATATTGAGTTGAAATGGAGTTGAGAATGAGGAATAAATGAAGTAGAAAAGGTGATATTTGTACAAGTTATGCTAGGTGTAAAATATGGAAAGTTTGAAGATTATTGACTGAAAATTTTTCATTGAGTATGCTTCAGTATTTTAGCCCTCAAGTTATCCAAATAAGATGATTCTTTATTTGGATTAAACTAAAGATGTATGGCTATATTTTTCATGAAGATTTCAAATTCAAATTATATCCTTAAGAGTCTCAAATTTTGACCTTAAGTTGGAAAACTAGGTTTGCTTCTGTGGAAATTTACCGCAGCAAACACCTTGCTTCGCCGCGGCGAACTTGAATGGATTTGGCTAGAATTCCTCTCGATTAAAGTTCACCGTGTTCAACTCTAGGTTTCGCCGTGGCAAACTTGTGAAATTTGTGCGAGAATTCCTCTCTGGAGGAGTTCACTGCGGCGAACTTCTGGAACTTTTGTCTTCACTAAACATGTCTCGGTACTTTAGGTATAAATTTTTTGATAGTTACCCGAATGAGATGATTTTTTATTTGGAGTAAACTAACGACATAGGGATACAAGTTTTCTGAAGAAATCAAGTTTAAATTCAGCCTATAAGAATTTCAATTTTTGGAAGGAAGTTGAGCACAGAATATTATTTCAGTATGAGAATAGTCCAGAAATATTTGGGGTATAACTTTCAGATTTCTTAACCAAATTGAATGGTTTATGTGTCATTAGAAACTTAAGACACAATGGGAAAATTTTTCTAAAAGGAAGTGTTATCAAATTTCTTTATTTACCTGATTAGAACAAGGAGTAAAATGTTAGTAGTTGATAGACTAAAAGGGGCAAAATTGGGAGAACTAATTAAATGAAGGGTAAAAAGGGAAGAGCAAGCAAAATGTGGTCTTGTTTAAAAGAAGAAGAGAAAATCGTGGGAGTTAGAAAAGAGAAGAGAAAACATAGAGAAGAAAGAAAGAGGAGTGTGAGGAAGCTAGACGAGAAAGGAGAAAGAAAAAGAAAGAAGAAGATTTAGACTAAGCTTAAGGTAAGTATCATCTTTCTTCTTGCTTAGTAGAAAATCAAAAGGGATTTTAGAAAGAGATGAGTTTGTGTAGAAAGAAAGAATAAAAACCCTAGATGGATTTTTATGGGTGGTTTTTTTGACCTATATAGACTATAGGTAAGTTCAGCCTATGCCCACCTTAGCATTTATTTCATTTTTGTAATTTTTGAAGTTTTATGAATTTCTATGGCAATGTCGTGTTGAATGAGAACTTGGTTGTTTGAAGGAAACTAAGGAATGCCAATCCAAAAGCAAGAGGAAAGGCAAGCTTGACTTGGATTTTGCAAGTAAATAGGTGGGTAAAATATTTATTACTATTGTGTAAATGGGCAATGTGCCTATGATTGTGTACATGCTTGAATTGCCAAATTGTGAATTGCTTTGATGTGGAAAATGCATTATAATGTGTTCTACGTTATGCATTAAAAGATGTATGACATTTTGATATGATTGAATTATGAGTATGATCATGTTATGCCTTGGATTTGTATAATGGCGTTTTGATTTAAATGGAAAGAAGAAAAGCATGAGACTATAAATTTGTGATTGATTAAATTGAGCATAAAAATTGATTTTGTTTAGGCAAGAGTGGAACTATTTTGTAGGCACGTGCACGTCGACATAAAAGCTTTCTCCTAGCTACCCGCTTGTAGCACAGAAGATCTGAAAAGTGGACTCGTTTTGTTGATGGAGTAAACTTTGATTTCTCTGTTTTGTTCCACGGAACCCTCGAGCCATTTGTTGTGGTTATGATGCAATTTGAGTGTTATGCTTTGATGTTAAATTATATCCAATATGTTCTATGCAATAATGAATTGAATTATGAAGGAATTGTCATTTCTAGATTAAGATAAGAAGTGTATGCCTATATGAATGTTTATATATATATATATATGTTTGATTGTGTGGCTCATTGCCAATGGCCATAAATATATTAGCCACTGAGCTATGTAGCTCAACCCATAATTTTCCCTCCTCGGGTGCAGAACGAGAAGATTAGCGATCCTTGTAGGGCATTCAGAACTCCAAGATAGCTAGAAATCTTTAGTACTAAGCTAGTGACATTTTTTTGGATAGTTACATAGGCATATCAACATTGAGCATCCTTTTGTATTTTATATTAAGTTGATGTTTATGTTGGTATGTAAATAAATTTTGTTCAAACTCTTTGAATTATTTATGAAATGAAGAAGTTTCTTTGTATATGTTTAGAATTATCCTTTTGGTTGAGTTGTTAGTATTGGCATAGGTTGTGAATATAAGTGCAGAATTTTGAGTTTTGTGTTGGGTTACTGGGTTCAGAATTGAAGGTTTCGCCGTGGCGAAGTTAGAAGCTCGTTGCGGCGTATTTTTCCGAGAGCGCTTGGTTTAAATCTGGGAGCTTCGCCACAGTGAAGCCAGGAGTTCGCCGCATCGAACTTCTCCCCAAAGGTCCCTATAGATATCTCCATGGTTTTGCCGCGACGAACCCTCCACTGTTGTCACTCTGACATCTCTTTTAAATCCAATGTTATCCACTTGTCTTTCACACCACCCTCACGGGATCACCATGAATCGAACCATGGGATTAGTTTTGGGATCGAGACCCTGGCCCAATAATAAAAGTCTCAAGTACTTATTGAGCAAGAAAGAGTTAAATTTGAGGTAGAGACGGTGGTTAGAGTTGTTTAAGAATTATGAATAGTTGATTCAATACCACCCAGGTGAGGTAAATATAGTGGTCGATGCCTTGAATTGATGGGATATGCTACTGCCCTGATTCCTACCAAAGAAAAAGAAGTGTAGGAGGTTTAAGGATAGGCTGAATATGGAGATCAGAATAAGGCTAACGCTCTCTGGAGTATTTTCACTGAGTTGAGAGCTGCTTCGATCAGAATTGAGTAGCTACTGAGACAGGGACAAGCAGAGTCTGGGCAAAGATCTAGATTGAAGAGGTCTAGTGAGATTCAGGGTAGTTTTGGCAGAAGATTCAGTAAGCGCTAGAATAGAGCATTCAGACCACTAACTGGACCAAGGCAGTTAGAATTTAGATAAAAGGTTGGTTTTGCACAGACTGGCAATGGAAGAGGGACAGTGCAAAGTCAATTACCCCTCTGTGAGCATTGTTGGAAGAGGCACGGTGGTGAGTGCGAGAGATTGACTAGAGCTTGCCTTAGATGTGGCTCCTTTGACCACCAGATTAGAGATTGTCCTGTTGCTATAGGAACTCAGTCTGGTATGGGTGGCAGATTTGAGAGTGAAGCTACTATTCAGCAGAGTAGAGGTAGTTGGACTAGTCAAAGAAGCTGTGGTAGAGGCAGAGTGAGCACAGGGAGTCCTTCTGTCAGGACTGAGGTTCGGAGCAACCGACCACAGACTCAGGCCCGAGTCTATGCCATGATTAGGCAGGAGGCTCAGGACTCTCCGGATGTTATTGCAGGTGTACTACTTATTTATAATTATGAAGCATTTGCATTGCTAGATCCTAAATCTATGCATTCATTTATCGCACTGCATCTGGTATCTAGGTTGCAATATGATAGAGAGTTATTACAGTATGGACTAGAGGTAAGTACATCAGTAGGCAGTACTACAGTTATAGGGGAGGTCTGTAAGAGATACTCGATACAAATTGATCAAGCAGTTTTGGAGGCAGACTTGATTATACTATAGCTGAGAGAGATAGACGTTATCTTAGGTATGGATTGGCTCACTACTCATAGGGCTGTCATGAATTGCTATACCAAAGAGGTGGTATTAGAATCTCCTGGTCAACCGAGAGAGATTTTCAGAGGAATTAGTTAAGCAGTGCCAGCTAGGTTGATATCATTTGTGAGTGCATTAAGGTTGATGCAAAGAGGATGTGAGGCCTATCTGGCCCATATCATTGATACTAGAGCTTAGTAGAATGTGCAGGACATCCCTATGCTCACGAAATTCCGAGATGTGTTTCCTACCAAGCTATCTAGTTTACCTCCAGATTAGAAGACAAAGATCACAAGTGATTTAGTTCTGGGTGCAGCTCTTATATTCATCCCTCCATATAGCATAGCACCTAGGGAACTAAAGGAGTTAAAGGCTTAGTTACAGGAATTGCTGGAAAAGAGTTTTATTAGACCTAGTGTTTCACCTTGGGGAGCTCCACTGCTGTTTGTAAAGAAGAAAGATGAGACTTTAAGGTTATGAATCGATTATAGGTAACTAAATTAGGTAACAGTGAAGAACAAGTACCCGTTGCCTAGAATTTATGATTTGCTTAACCAGTTGTAGGGAGCTCAAGCATTCACTAAGCTGGATTTGAGATAAGGGACTATCAGTTGAAGATAGCTGAGGCTAATGTACCAAACAGTGCATTCAGGAGTAGGCACGAGAACTTCGAGTTTCTAGTAATGTCGTTTGGTTTAACTAATGTTGTTGGACCCCGAACTTTTCTTAGAAGACTAGAACTAATAAATGAGAAATGTGGGGAAGTTCGTACTTGTGTTTTGGTGTTTTAAGTGGATAAAAGATTTCGAACTGAAGAGAATTAGTTGAATCTATGTAGTAATCTAGAAAATGTTCACTGGGTGTGAACAATTCACCTTAGTACTTAATAGAAAAATCTGGATGGATCTAAGCTGAATTGGATGAAGTTGTCTTCTTAAAAATTGTAGATTATTTTTCTAGCTTTCCAATAATATATAGCGTGAAATTTTTAGACATCGGAGTCAAAAGTTATGATTTTTTCAAGTGAATATGTTTAGAAGAGAAGTATCCTTTGTGATGACGTCAGAACACAGAGGACAAGTCATCACATAGAAGATAAAATACAGATGAAAGAATGAGTAGAGAATAAAGCTATCGTCTGAGATGATGCCATCTTCATCTGGGTGATGCCATCTTCCTCTATGTTACTGTTCATACTCCCCGTCTGTGATACTGTTCACAGATGAATGAACTTCGTTTATGTCACTGTTCATGAACTTCGTCTGTGTCACTGTTCATGAACTTCTTCTATGTTACTGTTCACGAACTCCTTCTGTGTTTTGCTTACTCTATATTCGTCTATACCTATCTTCTGTTCGATTTTAGACCCCTAAGAAGATAGAATCTGTCTTTGAAGTCTCTTGAAAGTTGTAGATGTTTTCACCAGCTTTTTAACTATATAAAGTTTGTAAATTTTGGATATCGGAGTCGAAAGATACGAGGATTATAAGTTATGAGGTTACATCGTCTTAGTTTGACTTTTTGCGTCTCAATTTGACCGTCTCATTTTGCTTCATCTCATAATGATGTCAGCATCATCTTAGACTGACGTCATTATTATCTCAGTTACTATTCATCGTCTTAGTTTGACTTTTTGTGTCTCAGTTTGATCGTCTTATTTTGCTTCGTCTCAGAATGACATCATCATCGTCTCATTTTGGCCAAAACATCTTCTAGTCCAAATTTGATCCTCTAGATGATATAATTGGTCTTTAAGTCTCCATAATAGTTTTACATCTTGAAGTCCTCTTTGTATCCATTTAAAGAACAACTAAATCCGAGTTCTGTAGAGAAACTTATACCTATTTTTCCAATTCATCTCAGAATGATGTCAGCAATCGTCTCATGACGTCAGCATCGTCTCTTTTTGGCCATAACTCCTTCTATAGACACCGAATGACTTGATTCTTGAACCATTAGACTCTTAAGACATTGTTCTACATCTCCACCCAAAATTATAGTCAGATGAAATGAAGAGAGAAAGATTTAGTGAAAAGAGTGGGACGGGTACAGTGAGTGTGTTTTTCAATAATATGAATTGATGTTATTCCACTGAATATATTTCAGTATTTTATAATTTCTGGAGCTCTATAGATCCAAATGAGATGATTTCTAATTTGTGGTAAACTAGAGACATGGAGCTACAAATGGTATAAAGAAATTAGAATCTAATTCAGTGTTTAAGATATTCAAAGTTCAGAGGGAAGATGTTTATAGTATAATGTTATGGACAAGAGCAGTCCAAAAATATTTGAAGTATACCTTTCGAATCACTGAAATGAATTGAATGATTTTGTTTTTATTAGAGACTTGAGACAATAGAGAAGATTTTTCTATAATAAAGTGTTATGTCAAAATGTTCAAGGGTGTTTTTGGCAAGACACTTAAATGTAAAAGACATAAGACATAAATGGAAGGGTAAATGGGACAATTCTCAATCATTAAGGGCATAATTGGAAGAAGAAGTGTTGTCTTGCTTATAAATAGAGTAGAATCACGTGAATGGAAGGGAGGAGAAGAGAAGAACGAAAATTCTAGAGAAGAGAGAGAGAATGTCATGAAAAAAGAGAGAAGTACACAGAGAAGAAAAGAAAGAGAGAGAAAGAAGAAGAAAGTTTTCGGTGGAGTTAAAAGAAGATTGTTCGGCTAAAAATTTGTAGGGGATCAAGAAGATCAACGTCAAGAGCAAGGAAAAGAGCAAGCTTGACTCTTGTAAATTCAAACAAGCGAAATAAGGTGGGTACATGTTTATAATAGAGTGTTAAGCTATTAAATGTTTTCTTTGAATTAAGAAAGCTTAAAAATGTTTTCAACCTTTTTTTTTAAATGCTTTGATAAGATGCTGCATGTTTGCATATGAATTATAGTCGCTTATGAATTATGTTATTGCTTTATGAAAAGAGCATGAGAATATGAAAATGCATGGAAATGAATTGAGCATGAATATATGTGCTTTTGTGTGGGTAAGAGAGAAATCCGTTTCGTTAGTCACGTGCACGTCGACGTGTAGCCTTCTCTCGACTACCTGCTTTAGGCCACAAGATCATGATAAATCGAACTCGTTTCATTTCACTGTGCAAACTTCGATTTCGCTGTTTCGTTCCACGGAACTCTCGAACCATATGTTGTGCATTGCATTTTGATATGTTTGACATGATGATTGCATACATGATTTGCTATATTGTGAATTTGACAAGAATTTTGAGAAAAGTGTACTTTACAAATTCAATGACAATTTTCTACGACAAGTAAAATAATATTTCAAAAGCTTTTGCTTATCTTTATTATAAACTGTTACCCACGAGTTGTCAAGCTCACCCCCTTCTGTCCCCACCTACAGGTGATGATTAAGAGATGAAGTGAAGGAAGTCAAGGCATGATTACAAGTTGTATTTTTAAGTTAGATTTTGTATCAATGAAAATTTTAGATACGATTGAGTACTATAATAAGTTTC
>JANZXR010098507.1:0-10045 GCA_027575705.1 Erythroxylum echinodendron
CTAGAATCCTTCCAAAAATCCAAAAGATTCAAAATGATCTTACCTTGATTCTTCACCAAATGAAGAGATATTTAGCTTAAGCGGAAGCTCTTTTCTTCCTCTTCCTTTTTCTTCTCTTGAACAACTTCAAAATCTTTCTTAAAGACTAAGAAGAATTAAACCCTAGCTCAACTCTCTTCTTTTCTCTCAAACCACCAAACTCTCTTTCTCTTTCTTGCACACTTTCCTTATTCTCTTCTATTTATCCTTTGATTCACGTTTTTCTTATTCATTTATAAGCAAGACAACACTTTCTCTTCCAATTATGCCCTTAATGATTGAGAATTGTCCTATTTGCCCTTCCATTTACGCCTTATGTCTTTTATATTTAAGTGTCTTGCCAACAGTACCCTTGAACATTCTAACATAACACTTTCTTCCAGAAAAACGCCTCCCATTGTCTCAAGTTTCTAATGACACCAAAATTATTCAATTTGGTTCAGTGATTCGAAAGATATAATTCAAACATTTTTGGACTGCTCTTGTCTATAACAGTATACTACACACAACTTCCATCTAAAATTTAAACATCTTCCACAATGAATTAGATTCTAATTTCTCATACCATTTATAGATCCATGTCTCTAGTTTAAAAAAAATTAGAAATCATCTCATTTGGAGCTCTATAGATCCAGAAATCATCAAAATACTGATGTATGTTCAGTGGAATAATACCATTTCATATAATTTGAGCGTACACAAACTGTACCCGCCCCACATTTTTCAGTCAATCATTCCCACTTCATTTCATATGGTTATGATTTTTTTTGGAGATGTAGATATTTATAGGCATTTCTTACGAGTCCAATGGTTTAAGAATCAAGTCATTTGGGTGTCTACAGAAGAAGTTATGGCCAAAAGAATCCAATCTGTTTTTATCCTCTATCATATTGAACTTTCTTCGGGGCTATTAGCCTTTCTTTCTCTATAGGTATTGGAGTTAGGTGTTCTTTATATATTTTGAAAGAGTAATTCAGGAGATAAAACTTCTATGAAGACCTCAAAGACAAATTTTATCTTCTGAAGGGTCAAAAATAGGACAGAATATATATGATGAACAGTAACTGAGAAGGAGTTTACACAGAAGGTGTTTTTACAATTAGCATAACGTTTCCTACAGATATCTGATTTAGGTGTTCTATATATGGTTCGAAAGAGAACATCAAGAGCTAAAAATTTTATAAGACCTAAATGACAAATTTTATCTTATGAAGGGTTAAAAATAGGATAGAATGTACATGATGAACAGTAACCTAGAAGGAGATTATGAATAGTAACACAGAAGGTGTTTTTACAATTAGCATAAATTTTCCTAAAGATATCAGATTTAGGTGTTCTATATATGCTTTGAAAAATGACTTTACGATCTACAACTTATATGAATACCTAAAAGACAAATTTTATCTTATAAAGGGTCAAAAATGGGAGAGACGATATATGATGAACAACAACCCAGAAGGAGTTTATGAATAGTAACACAGATGATGTTTTTACAATTAGCATAACTTTCAGCTTTGATGTCCAAAGATTCCATACTATAAACTGTTGGAAAGATAAAAGAATGATCTATAATTCTGAAGAAGGCAACTTTGCCAACATCTATCTAGATCAATTGTAAATGTTCCCCTAAATTCCAAAGACGAATTTTTACATTCATCCACCAATGTACTGCACCCAATTCTCAACTTCATGAAATTTCGAGACTCTTATAGACAGAATTGAAATTCAATTTCTTCATAAGAAGCGTAGCCATATGTTTCTATTATAATCCAAGAAAACAATAATCTCATTTTGATAACTAGAAAAAAAGTTATGGCTAACATACTGAAGCACACTCAGTGAATATTTTTCAGATCACTACCAATTTTGTTTCTAAATCTTTCCTTATCACATCTCATACCAAGATCACTCTTTCTGCTCCCTCTACTTCTCATTTTCAATAAAATCACATTTAACATCAATTATAACCACAAGTTGTCAATGAATGTATATACCACCTTTTTATGTGCAAACATTCAATATTTATGTGCATATATACTAACATTATGCAGGAGCAAGAAAATGCATTTCCTTAATCTCTCTTTGAGCTCATATGTACTGAAATTTTGGGTCCTAACCCTCAATATGAGAACAGGATGTTACAATGAATGTATGTATAATTATTTTCATGAGTGACAACATTATTCACGTGTATGTGTATGTCATATAATGCATGAAATGCACTTCCAAATTCTCAATAAACTCTTATATATAGTATCCTAGGGTTCTAACCCTAATCATGGGATAATGAGATGTTACAATTCTCTAGTCCTTGAGAAATTTCATCCCAAAAATTCTTACTTAATTCATGAAATAGGTGAGGATATTACTTTCTCATATGCTCGTCTGTTTCCCAAGTCACTTCCTCATTGAAGTGATTTTTTTCATAGGACTTTCACCAATGAAATTTCCCGATTCCCCAACTGTTTTGTCTGATATCCTGCTATCTTGACTGGCTCCTCAACATAACTCATATTACTAGCAATTTCAATCTCTTGAGCTGGTGATACATGCATCAGATCAGATCTATACCTCCTAGGCATGCTCACATAAAAGACATTGTGTATCTAAGACATTTCACTTGGTAAGGCTAATCTGTACACCAATGGTCCTACCCTCTTTATAATCTCATAAGGACCAATGTACCTAGGGCTCAACTTGCCCTTCTCGCTAAATCTTAACACTCCTCACCAAGGCGAGAAATACTTCGTCTCCCACACGATATTCCATATCCTTTTTGTGCTGATCGACATAACTTTTCTGTCTATCTTTTGCTGCTTTTATTCAGCTTCAGATCAATTTTAACTGTCCATAGTATGTTGTATCAATTCTGGGCCTTTTATCATTCTCAAACCTTCCTTATCCTAACATTCAAGTGATCCACATTTTGTACTATACCATGCCTCATAAGGTGCCATTTCAATACTGCTATGGTAGTTATTGTTGTAAGCAAATTTAATCAAAGCTATATACTGACCCCAAGCTACTTGAAACTCTAATACACATGCTCTAAGCATTTCCTCAAAAGTCTTGATTGTCCTTTCACTCTACCCATCTGTTTGAGGATGAAATGTAGTACTAAAGTTCAACCTCATACCCAAAGTTGTCTGTAAGCTAACCCAAAATCTTAAGGTAAATATGGGATCCCTGTTTGACACAATGAACACTAGAACCCCATATAATATCACAACTTCATTCACATATCTTCGAGCTAATTGATCTAGTGAGTTATTCTCTCTCACTGGCAAGAAATGAGCTAACTTGGTCAATCTATTAACGATGAACCAAATGGCATCATATTGCCTCGGAGTCCTCAGTAAGCCCATAATAAAATCTGTCATGATTCTCTCCTATTTTCACTCGGGAATAGGCAATGATTGTAGATTACTAATTAGAGCTTGATGCTTTTATTTGATCTGTTGACAAGTCAAACACTTAGCCACATATTCAGGCACTTTCTTTTTCATCCATGGCCACCAAAAATGTTATTTCAACGTGTTATACATCTTGGTAGTACCAGGATACATAGCATAAGCTGCTACATAAGCTTCCTCTAGAATTTCCTTTCTCAATTCACCCACATCAAGCACACACAACCTCTGCTTTAACCACAATGTTTCATCTCTCAATTTAAATTTAGAATCTGTATTCATCATAATCTTCTCAATCAGTTTTACCTTTTTAGAATCTTTACTTTGAGCTCTTCTAATTCTATCATGCAACATCGGTCTCAACTTTATTGTAGCTATCAATGCTTTATCTTGCCCTAATTTCAATTCAATCATTCTAAGCTCTTCATTGCACTAGATTTGGTAACCTTAATATCTGAATTTTTGCTACATTGCTATTGGATTTTCTACTTAATGCTTCAGATTACAACACTAACTTTACTGGGTAATACTCATTTGTACATCATGATCTTCAAGTCACTCTATCTATTGTCTCTGTCTCGTATTCAATTCTTTCAAACTTAATAGTTTCCTCAAACTTAACTGATTTGTATATATTTATATATACATATATACAAAATAAATATATACAAAATGTTTCACTATACATATAATGTCTCCAAATTTTCAAAACGGTGTTGATTTCAGCAAATTCTAAGTCATATGCCAAATAATTTAAACTTATGAGACCTCAACTGTCTCGATGCATATATGTAATAACTTTACTATACTACATCAGACTACATCCTAATCTTTGGTATGAAACATCCCTATATATAACATAACTTTCAGATCCAAATGAAAATATTTAACACTGGTGTTGAAATCAATCGAAGTTTTTAACTCCTCAAAAATTCTTTTTACATTCACTAGTCTATCTGAATCACATTTCTTAAAAAGTTTTTCACTTTATCATTACCTCTACTTTCTTTGGTTCTACCAATATACCATGTTCAGACACTATATAACCCAACATATTACTTAATCAAGCTGAGATTCACTCTTATTGAACTTGGCATATCATTGTTTTTCCTTCATGATAAGTAAGGCTAATCTTAAGTGTCCAAAATGTTCTTCTCAACTTTTTGAATACATTCCGTATATCATCCATAATCACAGTCACTAATCGATCAAAATAAAATTGGAACACTTTATTCATTAATGTCATGACTGCTATCTGGGCACTTGTTAACCCCTACAGGTATCACGATTAACTCAAGGGCCCATAATTAATTCTCAAAAATTCTTAAGGAACTAATTTCTAAAATGAGGTAATATCATTTCATGTTTTTCTCGGTCTCTCAATTGACTTCTTTTATCAATTGACTCTCTCCATTCATTTGATTTCTCATTTTTCTTATCGACTTATTCTAATGTCTGTCCATTCAGGATAGTTTCTCCACACATTTCAATTTATTCACACGTTTCAATTTTCTGAACATGACCATCAAATCGAACTTGTTTCTTCTGAATATGTTAGTATAGAGTACATTGTGAACCTAAGTTCCTTTAAAAATAGCAATAGTATTATCTCCGATTAAAGAATCCAATAACATAGTTGGATACTTTACAACAGATACAACACATACAGTCTTTATAATATTTTTTTTACAACTGAGTCTTATATCTATCTGACTTCAATATTCACTTTTAATTTTTTCAATAATCATTCATTATTAGAAGTAAACCATTTGGTCTACTTGACCTAATTCAGTGAAAGTCTTTTTTGAAAAAAGATTTCTTGCTACTATCATCTATACTGTTCACCTAATCTTTATCAATCAACTATATTCATCATTGCTTTCCAGTCATTCTTAATGCCTCAATACGATCGATTTCAACTATTTATAAGATTTCAATAAAGTCAATATCTATCATACTTTACATGATTATAATACTCTTTATAATAAAGGTCAGTGAGGCAATATACATATCCATTTACTCTTATATTTTAGTAGTTATCATCAAGATCATTACATCTTATCTAGAGATGTATTTATAACAATTCACCAATTAATAACTTATGCTAAGGATATCTTTATCTCAATTGATTTTAGAGAACACTTATCCTTTTGCGCCTGTCCATGATCGTGGTGTACCTTTCCACGATTGTGGTGTATCTTTCCACGATTGTGGTGTACCTTCCCACAATCATGATAGAAGCTCGTGGATCTAGCCATGAACGTGGGGACTTTACTATAATCGTGACAGAACCCATTAATCTCAACCATGATCATGGGGACTATGCCATGATCATGCCCTTTTTCTTTTTTCTCTAATTTATCACACATATTAACTTCATTTACACTCTCAATATATCCCCAATTGATCATCTTAAACATTTTCATGCGTTACTCTAATTCATCTTAAAATTTTAACTATGGGGATTAAAAACTTAAAAGCATTCAATAAATTATGGATCTCTTCCTATCTCATATCCAAGTATATGATACATATGTGCTTCATGACATCATTTGTCAAGGTAATCACATTATCCAACATACATTCATAATAACAATTTAACTTAACCTAGGGGACTTTTATTTATCTCATTATCATTCATCTCATCTTCCAATTTACATCTTATATATGTATATTCTCAATCAATTCAGAATCATAGAAGCATAGTCATCATGAAGTTCTGATCTCAATTCCACTAACATATTCTTACGCGAAATCATAACTCTTATCACATTAATCAAATAACCATTTTAAGTCCAATTTCAACCTCTAGGTTATAGAAAGAATTTGATTTTCTTTCAAACTTAGTTGTACACTTTACTTCTTGTCATTTATACTCATATCTCTACTTCTCTCAGTCAATCCATAAAATATATTCACATCAATATCAATTCATAGATGCACAATCACAGCACAATTCTGATATCATACTCAATGACACATTCACAATTATAAATGCTTTAAACCTTTATCTATCATATCAAACTATACACTATTTTTCATTTCTAGATATCTGCAAAATTCCATTTTCTTTGATTCTGACAGGTCATCAATCTTCTCATTACTTCTAACAACTCAATTCTTAATGAATGCTCATGCGTGTGACTCGTGTATATGTGACTTAGACTGGAGATTAGTTGCCACTATATGTTATGACATGTCTAAAATGCATGTACCTTGTCACATAGTTTGAAAAATGACCATGTAAGATACTAAATCTGGGCTTTGATACCAAAATTATAGCACCCCACTTCCACCGAGCACATATCCATACATCAGGAGGACATTAGGACATAAGCCCTGTGAAAGCGGTGTACTAGAGAAGTCAAACAATCAAACTTATTGAAAATTTTTCTCTCTTTAAACATCACACGCATATTACCAAAAACCATTAATCAAATTTGGGCCCATTTTTTATAAACATCAAAGTCACAATTGCTATTATCCTCATTGAGCAACCTCATTTACAAACATTTCCAATTTGGAAATTCATTACAAAATAGAATTTATTCACATAAAATGATACAATATTTGTGGAATACATTCTTTAAGACAAAAATAACAGGAAAAACGTATGCAGATACCAACTGATCCCGACCTCTTTCTTTTATCTGAACGCAATAGCTAGACTCCAATTTGTCTAATTAGAGATCTCCCTGAGCTTGAAAAAATGTTCCAATATTGGGTTGAGTTTTGCGAGCTCAATGATCGAGCCATCATTAATGATCTCACTCTAGGAAAACGCACAAATATCACACAACCAACCAATTTCACAACGTTTTCCATCACAATAAGACATAATGAATGTCATACACATCACTTACATTCTTTCAAAACTTATACAACCCAATCAATCACATTATCATGGCATATCACTTTAACATCACAACTTCAGAAAAGATTTCACAAGTATATATTTCACAATCATAAATATACAAATGCAGATGCATATGAGACTCCAAATTCATTATTATTTGTTCTCATCAAGTGCCTTTCAAATACGAATACAAATACTGGCCCATTAGGCACAGTCAGATACAGAAATCATAAATCAAAGCTCTACGCACAGAATTCTGAGCTTAAAGCTCTTTTAGATTGGCTACTCTCATCATAATGCCTTTCACTGATCATGTATTTAATTAAATGTATCAGATAGCATAATATGCCATAATTAGCAATTGTTTATGATGCACAGATAGAATCTTATGTTCATCAGACCTCAGTTTGGCATTCAACTTTTGTTGAGTATTCAGAATCCAATCAGAGTTCAGTAGCAAACAAATATTATTTGAGTTTCAGATGTAAATAGAACACTTCCAATATATTCCCAAATATCAAACTTCTCGAACCTTTAAAGTTCAAAATTCATAAACAAATCACAAACAGTTTAACAATTGGAAGTTAAACATAATCAATCAATCCCAGGAAGATCATTTAGGTTGACTCACAAATGCTCCTTTTAGCTTATTGCCTTGAAGTCCAGGCAATTTCTGGAAGTGATTGGTCGACGTGTTCCTTTATAAGCAATCATATACATTTATACGTAACTCATGTGCATTTTCATAAGAATAATCCGTCATAAATACATTTATGAACGTATCATGTATCATGCATGTTCAATGACAATTTCTCAGGTATGTTTCTTTGATACTCTTTATAAACAATTTACAACACCTTCCAAACATTCTTTAATCTCTAATACTCTTTACTCACTTTAATCCCCTCATTTAATATCATCCACATTCATTTAGGTTCTCATTTAAGCCTACATACATAGTATGGTAACATCCTTACTTGAATTAGGTTAAAAAACATCCGAACAAACTCGCTTTTATATAACCTTACAGGTCACGATCGTGCAGAAGCAGGATCGTGCTTCTCCTCCAACCTGTAGTATTTTCTTCCTTCTTTTTTGCCATTTTTGACCTAGAAATAGAAGTTTTTAGGCAAAATATTCTTCTAATCAAATGTTCTTCTATGTCGTACATTTCTAATGACATCAAATTTACACATTTTGGTTCAATATCGTGCAAGCGAAAATAAAAAATTTCATATCTCTACAAAACACAATTCTCAAATTCAAGCCAAAATTTAAGACTCTTAAGGATAGATTCCAAATTCAATTCCTGCATGAAAAATGTAGCCATATGTCTCTAGTTTACTACAAATCTAAATATATCTAATTTGGATATTCACAGATCAAGTTATGTGCAAAATACAGACATATTTTTAGAAAAATACTGCATATAACATACTCCAACACAATTCATTTCCAAAGTTCTATCATTTCTCTATCATCTCAAGTTGATGGTTTAGTAAAACCCAATTTTTCAGTCCAGAATTCTCTAGTTATAATTCACAATTTCATGAATATTCACAACTCAAAATAGAACCTAATTCATACTTTTACATATTTTAATTTCTGAATTTTCCTTACTCTTCATTTAACTCCATTCATCACAATCCTACACCTTGTTAATCATATCACGAATTTGCTTCTTCCTTCACTACTCATACATCCATCCACACCATTCATGCATTCATCAAACTACAAGCATGAAAACATACACCACTCATGCTAGCATCCATTTTACAAACATTAAAACCTCATCTTAATATCATTTACACTACCCGTACAACTTTAAGTATAACTTACTTATCTTAAGCTTCACTCTCTTCAGTAAAATTCTAGAGGGGTGTGAGGGGGAGGGGGGGAGGAAACAAAATGAGAGATTTTGGTGGATGGAAAAACACAAAGATTCAGCAACAATCAAAACCCCCAAATAGTTAAAGACTTTGCAAGGTGTATTAAGCAAACACCAAAAACATATGAACAAGCTAGGATTCGGTGATCGATAAGCAAAAAGGGAGGTTTTTGGTGATGGAGAACTTCGGTGAAGCATAAGGGAGCTGCAGAAATCTTCCTTGCCTTAAAAAAAACATGACTTAGGTGGCTTAATTTAGCTTTATCATTTGTCTCTAATGCATGTCCTGCATTTGTCATCATATGCAACTGCCAAATGTCTCTTAGCTATTGCTCCACTTGTCACGTAGTAATTAATCCATTTATCACTCCATAATTAGTGTCAATAATTTGATTTGTCTTTTATTTCTATATCTTTTATGGTCTAAAATTGTCGCCCCCTGAAAATTTTTTCCATTAACTTAAGCATAATAGCTTATGGAATAAATGCATAAGAGGAAATTGTGGTATTTTCGGTATATAGCTTAAGAACCAAGGGTAAAGTGGACTTTTGGAAAAGGCATGGTGGACATATCTTCTTAGTAGGTGGTAGTGTGAATGAAAGAAAAATAGAAGAAGAGAGGCTTCGGATGAGAGTGGAAAGAAGAAAGTTGTGAGCAAAGTTGCCATTTTTGTAAGGCTCAAAGAGAGAATCCGAGTGCACGCAAGAGGGGAAAAAGAAAGAAGAAGGAAGGAGATTTCTTTGGAGTTAAGAATCTCACTGCTTGGAGAAGAAATTACAGTAAGTCATTGTAGGATTGTGCATTATGGTTTAGCCGAATCTGGATATTTTGGTTAAATAGGAGTTGTGTTC